>CATIWM010240665.1:0-12505 GCA_949671775.1 Mallotus repandus
GTGGTGGGGTGGAGGTAGAGGTGGAGGTGGTGGTGGAGGTGGTGGTAGAGGTGGTGGTGGTGGTGGTGGTGGTGATAGTGGTAGTGGAGGTTGTGGTGGTAATAGTGGTTGAGAATGTTGTAGTCAATGTTAAAAGAAATTTTTTAGAAAACATCCTTTATTAGTTTTCTAAAGCCTTTTATAATTTGGAAAATTTGAAAAATAGTTTTCTAGTTTTCTAAAGTTAGAAAATATCATGACTAAACAACAATTTCTATTTTCTAGACACAAAAAAAAACCCCCAAAGAAAAAATAAAAGCTCAAACAAAATTTTGAAGCCTTAAACGATGGATTTTGGGTTTGGAACTCTTGTTTTATAGCTGTAGCTGTAACACTCCTCATATGCCTCTAAGTTAGCTTTATTTTGATATATTATAGGCCCCGCAGTTCCATCAGACTTGAAAGTTAGTCCTTTGGAACCCGCATTGCGCAATCGTTTCCAAATCTAAATTCTCTATATATTCAGGACTCTCTGGTCCGTGAATATTTAGGGAAAATAGAAATTTTTATTATTAACTAACAAATCTATCTTAAAATATCTAAAACTGACAAGCAAACAATTTCTAGGAAAAAACCCTAGCTGAAAATTGCAAAACGACCTAAAAAACCCCTAAAGTAAACATAAAAGCTCAAACTAAAATTTGAAGCCCTAAACGATGGATTTTTGTTCTAAAGTTGTTGTGTTACAGCTGTAACTGTAACACCCCTCGTAGGTCTCTGAGTAAGCTTTGTCTTGATATATTATGGGCCCTGCAGTTCAATCGGACGTTAAAGTTAGACCCTTCAGAACCCACATTGCGCAATAGTTTCAAAATCCAAATGCTCTATATATGCCTGGCTTATAACATCCGAGAATATTTAGGGAAAATAGAAATTTTTATTATTAGCTCAACAAAACTATCTCAAAACATCTAAAAATGACAAACAAACACTGTTTAGGAAAAAAACCTTAGTAGAACGTTTAAAACCTTACAATTTAGCCCTGAAATTCGAAATTTGAAATTCAAAGCATATATTTATAACAAATTATCATTGTCGGATCCTCTGTCACTTCTACACTGCTATCCTGAAATTGGGTGCTTACATCACCAGTTAAAGGTATTACTATATTATGCTTTTGT
The DNA here is from genome assembly GCA_949671775.1 of Mallotus repandus. Classification (NCBI taxonomy): domain Eukaryota; kingdom Viridiplantae; phylum Streptophyta; class Magnoliopsida; order Malpighiales; family Euphorbiaceae; genus Mallotus; species Mallotus repandus. The sequence continues at coordinate 1,161 of CATIWM010240665.1, forward strand.
TTTGCTATATGAATGTGATTTATTTCAGTTACATGATGATTTAAACGAGTTTGTAATCAAATTAGTTTTATCCATTTGAACTTTGATGAGAAGCGGTTTTATTTTGAATAGTTCTGATGAACTATAAATGTGATGGAATGATTTTGACGATTTATGAGATGAAATGGTTTTTTTTTTTTTTGTGTATTACCACCCTTTATGAGATGTGTGGATGTGTTGTGGTATTATATGCACATTTAAGATTATAATGGTTGCTATTGCACAATAGACAATAGGGCACTTGACTGCAGGACGATGAAGGGAGAAGGGTCGTTTCGTGCTAATGTAGTCGAAGGGTTACCCTTCAAGTGTGCCTAGAGGGTGAGATTATGATGGCATGTACGTTATGGCTAGGTTGTGATGTTGGATATGGGGTTGGTCAATACATAAGGAAAGTGGAAATGATGCTTGAAAAGCATGTGTATTTATTCATTTAAATTTTGTATAAGCTGAAAGCAAATATTGGCTTTGATATTTCAAGTAGATTAGAATTTGGTTTATAAATACTTTAGTATTCAAATTTTGGAAGTTAATTATGTTGATTTAACTGCTTGTAATATCTATCAACTGAGTATTTCTATACTCATTCTATTTTTATTTTCTAAACCATTTTCAGAAAGCAGGGCTTGTTAGAGGGTGCGTGGTATATGTCGAGTGATTATGGATAGAAGTAGAAAGTAAGGTTGGCCAACATTATCCTTGCTAGAGAATCCTTGCACTTTTATTCTTAAAATGTAATTCTATAAGTATTGTAAAAGTTTATGTTTTAGAGTTGAATATTAGTGGCTAGACTTTACGTAAAACAACTATTTAGAAATATATTTCATATTGTTTTAATGATGTGTATGACTATATTTCCAGTATTCAAATATCAATATAACTAGATTTTAAAATGTGATCTCTTAGAATATTCACTTTATCTTATTCAATTATATCATAAAATTGCTAGCAATTATTTTTGGTTGTTGCTGCGTTGTTGTTACTTTGTTGTCGTTGTTGGATAGTTGTTGCTGCATTGTTATTGATGTTGTGTTGTACTGCATTATTGTTGCCTTGACGTAGATGTTGTATAGTTATTAATGTTTTGTTGTTAACGTTGGGTTGTGGTCACCTTGTTGTTGTTGCCGAGATGTTATGGCCTTGTTGTTGTCATTGTTGAGTTGTTGTTGCTTTGTCATCATTGCATTATTGTTATTGTTGATTCGATGTTGCTATTTGGTTGTTATGGGGTTGTTGTTGAGTTGTTAACTCATTTATTTGCTCGTAGTTATCAAAACGTTTACAATAATAATAATGATACCTTCTTACTTTTAAATCTTAATATTTGAATAATAACAAATTTTTTTCCAAGACTGTGTCTTTTATTATATTTATTTGCAAGTGTATTTATATTCATAATGCATTTTGTTTTAACTAAGTGGTTAATGGAAATGGTTGGTTTTAGTGTCAATCTGGGACTATATAAGACAAGATGAGATACTAATAGTCTACCTTAGGCTACGTGAGATAGTGTGTGACAGTTGGGATCCACTTTTTGTCATTTTTCTTATGGTCAAGCTTATTTCCCCTTTGAATTATGATCGACTTACTTTTTGTTCAGTGTTAGGAAAGGGTTGATTTTTGCTATGGCCTATGATGTGCTAGGGGATGAAGCACATTTTACACACTCTGAGGGAGGTGCTTGAGAGAGGGTTATCAGAGTACATTTAGTTTATTCTTTTTGCTTATATTTTTATGTAATCCATACTCTTGTATTGTATTAAGGATGTTAATGTTCAGGTGACAGGACACCTTATTATGTATATATTTATATTAAGTTATGAAATCAAATGCTACTTGCCATCTGTAAATTTATGGGAATTAGTCATTAAATATATAATTATGTCATTTACGATTCAAGTGATATCATATTGAATGTAAGTGTAAGGTTAGTCGTTTAGGTAATGCTACCCTCTAACGGTATCATCACTGATGATGGGATGTCATGTTGAGGTACTGAAAGGGAGGAGTGTTAGAGTTAAATTAGTATAAGAGCTCTAGGTTATTAGATTTTGTACACTCTAAGAACTATAAATTTTAGAGGATAATTATTATGAGATTAAGATTGATGGCAAGTGTTATTGAAGTGTTTTGATTTTGGAATTTCAGGATTTTGATAGATGGCAAGTGGCAAGAATTAGAGATGGTCATAGAGGAGGATGAGGCCATGGTAAAGGAAGAGGCCAAGGTCGAGGAAATGAACCCAATAGAGATAATCTTATAGAATGGGCTAGTCATTCAACTAGGAATCGAGCTTCGCAACGAGAATTATCTCTGTCACCAGTGTCAGTTGGCAACAATGAGGAAGCATTAAATGCTTGAATGGGTAGCCAACAAGATAGGTCGGCACTAGTAGTTTCTGCATCAATCTTCGAGAATGTGCCCAGGAGAGCACACAATAACTATTAACCTCAGCCACCTGCAGAGTAAGTGAATGCACTGAATCCGCAAGCACCATCCATAGTGCATATAGATGCTACTGATTTGGCATGCATTATGGTAACTGTGATGGCTGAAAGGGAGAAATACAAGAAGTCAGGAGACATTATTGAACATGCTAAGAAATGTGGGGCATACAATTTTCATGGCATGCTAGACCTTGGCCAAGCCGACAAGTGGGTCAGAATAGTGGATAAGGCCTTTACCACATTGTAGTTAACAGATGAAGAAAAAGCCAAAAATGTGTATGGCTTAATGTTTGATAAGGTTGATGAGTGGTTAACTCGAATCAAGAACTTATATAGGGAAGCTCTTACTTGGCAAGTATATAAAAAAGAGTTCAACAAGGAACACCTAACTGAAACATGTCAAAAGTAGAAGAAAGCGTATTTTGTGAATATGGTTCAAGGTTCCATGACTATCATGGAGTACACCGACAAGTTTGAGGACTTATATAAGTACACAAAGGATGTTTATCCCACTAAAAAATGAAAAGTGAGAAATTTCTAGATGGATTACATATCTCCTTACGTGGAAAGCTAAACTTATATGCTGGCATATATTTTAGAGGTTAGGTTGAGAAAGCCATGGAGCAAGAGAGATTGGATAAGGAGTTAGAGGTTATAAGTCGTTCAAAGCCTCAGCATCATGAAGGAAGTTCTAGACAGCCTTGGAGAAGAAATGGATATAAGAAGTCAAGGTTCTTTCCATATTCAAGGAATAACATTGGGACTAGAGGAAATAATAGACCTCAAGGGAGCAATATGTTAGCAAGACAACCAATGGTGTCACCCAGGCCAGTTAATGCTCAATTTTAGGAGAAATACTGCCCCTTTGTGCAATGTGTGCAATAAGAACCACTTTGGTAATTATAGAAGTAGTGAAGTACGATGCTACAAATGTAATGAAATGGGACACTGTCCTTGTAAGTGCCTAAAGAAATTTTCAAGAGAACAATCGGTTCAAGGCTCAAATACTCTGAGAAATGAAAGAGTTAGAAGGTCACTAAATCCGGCTACACTTACAGTTGTTTGAAGTGAAGCAAGAAAAATGGCTCCACCATCCCAAAATAGAGTTGTTGGACAAGCAAATGCACCGGGGAATGTGCAATATGCAAGAGTATATACAGTGACAAAGTGTGATGTCGAGAATGCACCAGATGTCATAACGGGTACGGCTTATGTCTCAGATAAGTTAGCACATTTTTTAATTGATCCTAGTGCTACTTTCTCATTCTTGTCATTTACATTTGCCATGCATAATAATCTTAATTCATGTGATAGAATAGATCCCATAATTATGAGTATGCCGATAGGAACGAGTGTGATTTATGAGTTAGTTATCAAAGATGTCTCTATGAGAATGGGAGAAGTTAAAATGAAGTGGAATTTTATACCATTGCCAATTAACAAGTTAATGTTATACTTGGTATGGATGGTCTAAGTCAGTACTTAGAAAATGTGAACTATTACGAACAAAACGTAGATTTTAAAATGGAAGATGGAAGGAAAATAATTTTTGTGGGCGAAGGCAAGAAAGCATCCACTAAGATCATATCAACCATGACAGTGATGAAGTATTTGAGAAAAGGCTGTGAAGCTTTCCTAGCTTCTGTAATAGATAAAAGTAAGGAAGAGGTGCCAATAAATGAATTACCTATTGTGAATGAATTTAAGGATATGTTTCTATAAGAATTGCCAAGACTGCCACCTAAAAGAGAGATTGAATTCAAAATTGAGCTATTACCAGGTACAACGCCTATTTCCTAACCACCATACCAAATGGCTTCAGCTGAACTGAAGGAGTTGAAAGTGCAACTACAAGAATTATTGGATAAAGGATTTATCCGACCCAGTTTTTCTCCTTAGGGTGCACTTATGCTGTTTGTGAAGAAGAAGGATGGATCATTACGATCGTGCATCGATTATAGCTAACTAAATAAGGTTACAATTCAAAATAAAATATCCCTTACCGAGAATTGAAGATCTATTCGATCAATTACAAGGAGCTACATTATTTTCAAAGATAGATTTGAGGTTCGGATATCACCAATTAAGGATTAAGGAGTCAGACATTCCTAAAACTGCATTTAGAATGAGATACGGACATTACGAGTTCTTGGTGATGCTGTTTGGATTGACAAATACACTAGCTGCCTTTATGGACTTGATGAATCGAGTATTCAAGCAATATCTAGATAAGTTTGTAATTATATTCATCGCTGATATTCTTCTGTATTCGAAGTCAAAAGAGAAACATAAAGAACACTTGAAAATAGTATTAGAGATTTTGAGTAATAAACAATTGTATGTGAAGCTCAGTAAATGTGAATTTTGGTAGGATACAGTTGTATTTCTAGGACATGTGATATATGTGGAAGGTGTATATATTGATCCTAATAAAGTTACTACAATTGTGAACTGGGAGCCACCTAAGAATGTGACAAAAGTGTGAAGTTTCTTAGGTTTGGCAAGATATTATAGAAGGTATGTTCAATACTTCTTAATAATTGTGTCTGCTTTGACAAAATTATTAAGAAAGAATATGAAGTTTGATTGGACTCATGAATGCCAACAAATTTTTAAAATTTTAAAAGAGAAGTTAATTACTGCACCAGTGTTATCATTGCCAATTGAAGGAGGCAAATATATGGTATATAGTAATACTTCACGATAAGGACTTGGTTGTGTACTAATGCAAGATAGGAAGGTGATTGCTTACGCATCAAGGCAACTAAGGCCTCATGAGCAAAACTATCCCACACATGATTTGGAGTTGGCTGCAATAATTTTTGCACTAAAAATTTGGAGACACTATTTGTATGGTGAGATGTGCCAAATTTTCACCGATCACAAGAGTCTGAAGTATATCATGAGCCAGAAAGAATTAAATTTTAGGCAAAGAATATGGGTGGAATTATTAAGGATTATGATTATACAATTGAATATCACTATAAAAAGGCCAATGTAGTGGTAGATATACTTAGTCGGAAATTGACAAGAAATTTTGTACTATATGTGCACTATAAAAGTACAGTTGTTGATGGAACTAAGAAGTCTAGGTGCGAAGTTGACATTAGATGCTTCAGGAGGTATTATGGCCACTTTGAAAGTAATACCACTGTTTATAGAAAGAATTATACAAGCACAAATGACTGATAATGAAGCAGAAGAGCTACGAAAAGATATTAAAGATGGAAAGAATAAGGAAGTGACTTGCAATGGTGAAGGGATATTAAGACTGGGAAGAAGAATATTTGTTCCAAATGTTGTTCTACATATGCAATGCATCCAGGCAGCACAAAAATGTATAAAACTTTGAAGGACCATTATTGGTGGCAAGAGTTGAAGAAAGATATAGCATATTATGTTTCTAAGTGCTTAACCTATCAATAAGTTAAAGCTAAGCACAAGCATCCACCTGGTTTGTTACAATCTCGACCTATACCAAAATGGAAATGGAAACATATTACAATGAATTTTGTGTTTGGTTTACCAAGGACTCAACAAGGAAATAAGTTACAGTCAACGCATTTCTTGCCAATCAAGATAAGTTACGATCTGAACAAGTTAGCAAAATTGTACATAAAAAAAATGAAAAGATTGCATAGGACGCTAGTATCAATTATGTCAGATCGAGACCCGAGATCCACTTCACGATTTTGGCCGAGCTTATAATCCATCCCCAAACAAATGGACAGTTAGAGAGAACTATACAAGTACTTAAAGACATATTAAGAGCCAGTGCTTTAGACTTTAGTGGAAACTGGGACAAGTAAGTACCATTAATGGAATTTGCTTATAATAATAGTTATCAAAGTAGTTTGGATATGGCACCATTTCAGGCTCTGTATGGCAGGAATAGTAGGACACCAATCTGCTACGAAGAAGCTGGAGAAAGAAATTTGTTGGGTCCAAAATTATTCCAAATGACCACTGACAATATCTAAGTCGTTCGACCAAATATCAAAGCGGCTTAAGAAAGACAGCAAAGCTATGCAAATCTCAAGCGAGCCAATATTGAGTTTAATGTGGGTGATAAAGTATTTTTGAAGATATCATCTTGGAGGCGTGTTACAGTTGTAAAGGCGTTTGGAAATTCACAATTGTCTAATAAAAGTCAGGATTTACTTTGAGGAAAAATTCCTCTAGCACGCTCGCAAAATTTCACCAACAATCTCTAAGCACACATCAAATATTGAAGAAACAAATACAATAAACACATCATTCAACAGATACAAACAAGATCTATATTAATAAACTTAAATCATAAGGGTTTATCAATCCTAACAACAAAAAAGTACTTTGCCAATTATGTCAATAATATTCAATATCTAATAAGTATAACCAAATGAAATATTCATCAAAATACTAAAAAGAAGAAAAGGGATTTAAGAAATGTTATCAATGAGCTCTAATTCGTCTTCTCCAATGGCTCTTCTTCTTCTTCTCTCTATTGGTTGTACTCCTTTTGCTCTTGATTGTGTGAGGATTTTGTTCTATAGAATACGGTATTCATCCCCATAAACTAGGTTTTTGGTCCTCCTTTTATAGTTTTCTCGAATAGTCCTTGGATCCTTCTCAAAATTTATGTGTCAACTCATATGTCAGCCAAAAACAACTAAAATTGGGCTTCCTACGATAGCAGCAACAATATATGTCCTACGATCGCATCAGAAACTCTATAAGATGTCATCATGCGATCGCAGCTTCAACTTCAACTACATGGTTTTGCTTCGAACTTGCACTTTTGCCATCTTTTTACCTCCTTCCCTATAAAACACAACACACACACACAAAGTTATCCTATCCAAAAAACCACTTAACCTAAAAATGCATCATTAAAACACCATAAAAACATTAACAAATCTAACACGGTCAAATTATTCGACCTTCTTAATTTTTTTACATTAGTTTAAAGGATTCAAATATTTGTGCAAAGGGTAAATTGTATAAGATGTTACCAATATATATATATACACACACAAAGTAATCCTATCTAAAACACCACTTAACCTAAAAATGCATCATTAAAACACCATAAAAATATTAACAAATCTAACTTAGTTAAATTATTCGACCTTTTTAATTTTTTTACATTAGTTTAAAGGATTCAAATGTCTATGCAGGGGTAAATTGTATAAGACGTTACAAAAATTTAAATTAAATTTTATTTTAGTTCCATAAATTTAGTTTGTATTTTTTTAGTTATAAAATATTGATTTTAATTATACAGAGAAGTCGTCCAAAATAATTTCAACTAATTTAAATGAAAGATCACATTGAAGTTGCCATATTATAGTTCAACTCAATAAAATTTATCAAGTCACACTACTATATTACCTTTTTAATTAATGAGACTGTTGATCATAATTTTATAAAGTTGAATGTAAAAAAAATAAAAAAATTAAGTAAATTATGGTTAATGTGACAATATCATATAGTAACTTGTTACGTTATCTAAATTAGTCAAAATTATTTTAAGTGATTTTATTTTATAATTAGAATTAAAGTTTTCTAAAAAAAAGATACAAATAAAAATTATAAAATTAAAATAAGATTTAGTGTAAAATTTGATAATATAGTGTATGCAAGTTGAAAAACTGCGATCCATAATTTTATTATAACAGCTCATCTCTGCATGATTTTGCCCCTGTATTTAGAGACAAATAATTAAAACAAAATTTATTGTGTGTAGTAGGTAGCGGACCGTAATGTTATCCATAAGAAAAGTAAGTCCCACCGTTTGCTTAGAGCTTTTCAAAAGAAGCAATGTTATCCGACGTAATCTATCTAAAATTTTTTTGAGTAGAAAAAAAGTCAATGATGATAAAAAAAATTATTGTAGCCCTTATGTTGGAAACAAAGAAAAAGCATTTTTCGATGATCTTCTGTTTAATGCTGCATGGTAAACTCTAGACTCTAGTAACTTAAATTCTAAGAGCTAATTTTACCCTTTTTTTTCCCCTATTTTTTGACCTGATTGCTATGGACATATAAATGAAGGAAATGTTTAATCTTTGCATGATTTTTTTAGGCTGTTAAAAAAGACACCACAAAGGACCTAATTATCACATTTATTAATTGTGCTTAATCAACTTATTACGCCTTGTACTATTCATGATTATATATGACTTGGACTTCCCTTTCCCTTGTTATGCCATATCCCCTTGATCCCCTCTTCTGTTAAAATTTATCCCATTGATCATCACAATTAGTGATAACTAAGTTGATCCTTTTCCGTTATATATATATATATATATATAATTAAAAAATCAGTCTATAAAATTATACAATATTCTGCACTTAATTATGTAACATCAAATATTTTATGAAAAGACTCTCTTTAAAACATAAAGAGATAATTGATTTAATTTTTAGTATCTTGAATAGTGAAAATTTCCACTTTATTCAAAAAAAATTATTATAAAGGTTTTATAATTTTTTTTTTTGAAAAAAGATCAATCTTTCATTAGTTAAAAGTACATCTTGACAAATAAAAAACATCAATAATAATATAATAAAAATATTAAAATGAAATTTCACTTCAATTATAATTTTTTTTGAACTACCGATATCTAAAGTCCAATGAAATTTGACTAATACTGTTCGATTCAGACAAAACAGCAAGAGTGGCAAAAGTCTCTCAACGATTGATTTAACATGGTTGCATATATCAAAATTCGAATCCGAAACCTCACTTACGCTGAAACAACTCTTATCCATTGATCTTAATAGTTGTTAACTTTTATTACTATTCTTTAATTGCATATAAATTATTGAATGAAGAAAGAAACATAATTATTGTGAATACACGTTTTACCTCTATTTGCTTTTTTTTTTTATTATTAACACTTATCTAAAATAGATTATAAAGTCAAAGAATTTGAACTTGTCCTCTCTTTGTAGCTTAATGGCTTTAATGATGAATATTATAAGGTGAGATAATGTGTTCGATCCCCACTCTCTTTTGATCTCTTAGTTGTTAAAAAAAAAATTTGAACTTTAAATTTAAAATATATTTTAAAAGCTAAAACCAACTTTTTTAAAAATTAATATTTAAACATTTAGTTGTTTGGGCCTTAACCAACTACACATTTTATTTTTACCATTTTAAAAGCATATAATGTACGTGAATTGTTTCAATGGTACTTACCTTTTTTTTTCATAAATTGTACATATTATCTTCAAATTATGAAATATTTTATACTTGCTATACTAAAACTAAAATTATTTGGAAATTATATTTTTTTCTTTATGTATAATAGAGTCATCTAATAAATAAATTTCTAATTAATATATTTAACTTGAGGTTTGCCTATTAGCCTATGCTATTACACTCAATGGATAGTTGGATGTGAGATATAAAAATATAAATCTTATTTTTATTAATGAAGTGTAAAATACTTAATTTGTGTATCACTCATTTAATTATTGAGTGTAATTCCTACTTGGAACATAGGTAAAAATCTCTTTGCCTATTAGCATGAGAGAAAAATAATTTGAGTTGTTAATTTATAACAAGGTTAATGAGAAAAAACTGTCCTATCAATTTAATCTATACACTGTAATTTACATAAAACTCAAGAGATCGATAATGAAATTCAATGTTGACATAGCAATTATACATAGGGGTGAGTAAAAGAAATCGAAAAATCAATCAGTTAATCAAAACCCGTAAAACTAATCCAAAATAAAGGTTAACTAGTATTTTAGATAACCAAGATAATTGATTTGATTATAGTTGTAAATATAATTAAACTGATAACTATGGTTCAGTTCAAAATTTTTTTCTATGATTAGTTAATTGACTCATGTTGACCCCTAATAATATATATTATAACTTCATCAGCTAAATGATATTCCATAAGCAGTGCATATATAGTATTTTCTGCTTTATATAAACGAGGTTGATGAGCGTCTATTGACCCCTAATAATATATATTATATCTTCATCAGCTAAATGATATTCCATTCAGGAGTGCATATGTAGTGTTTTCTGCTTTATATATACGAGGTTGATGAGTATATATATTTTATGATTAGAAGTTAATGTTACTAGAGTAAAGTAGGTTCATTGACCATATGTATTTGTAGGCTTTATCATTGCAAATTAAATCACTTGAAAAGGCCGAGTGACATTAAGGTCAGAAACAATTATCTGCCAAAGAGGGTCCAATCTGTCACTCATTCCCTCGAATTCCTCACCGCTGCCATAAAGGTGACACGATAGACGAAGTCCAATCTATTTATATTTTTTATTTAAATTTAATTTGCAAAATTTTAATTAACGATAATATTAGTATTATATTTTTTATTTTTCACTTATAATTCTGCACTTTTATATAAATTTATTAAAATATTTTTTTATCCAAAAAATTTAAATAAATTCTATCTTGTAAAATTTATCCTTTCAAAAGATATAATAAAATGGCAAAGTAAAGGACAAATGATACCAAGTTGACAAAAAGTTGTGGCAAACAAAAACTAAACTGATTAGTGGAGCATGTGCATCGGCTGAATTTTATCAATGAGTCATATCTCTTTTTTTTTTTTACTTTAACGTTAATTTAAAGAAATTTTTTTACATGGAGAAAAGTTAAGAAAGAAAATCAAAAATGAAAAAAATAATGTTATTTTTTCTTTATTTTTCATTTTTATATTTATATAAAAAAATATAATATAAAAAAAAAAATTTATCTTTTTTATTGAAGAGTTAAAATATATAAGATATATTTTTTATCATACACTTATATTAAAAAATAATATGGTATGCATTATAATATATAAAGGTAAAATAATAAAATTATTTATTACAGTACATTTTTC
>CATIWM010240694.1:0-16016 GCA_949671775.1 Mallotus repandus
AATAATAAATAAAATACATAGAAACCCTAAGTTCAAATACAAAATTCAATCAATGGCATTCCATGGATCTTCATGAGTTTTGTTCTCCATAGTGAATCCATGCCATTCCATCCATAATCATAAACAAAGAAACAAAATAAAAAAAGATTAGTAATTAAACAAAATAAAAAATACAAAATCAAATAAAATCAAAATTAAACAAAATAAAATAGAAAGGGGTAGAAGAAGATGATTCAATGGATGCAGTATTGATTTCCCTCAAAAGATAATCACCATTGATAAAAACCTGTGGCTGGCTTTTTTGTGTTGTTTGTGAATTTTGAGATTTTATTTTTGATATGATTTATGGCCAAGAATTAAAGAAAAATACGCAAAATTAAAAGAAGGAAGGATTGTGTTTTGACTCACGGTTAAAAATTAGAAAGAGTAGATAAAAAAATAAAAAAATAATAATAATAAAATCAAATAAATCTAATCTAACCACTTGATAATTGTGATTTATCAAAATAAATAAATAAATAAATAAAACAAAATAAATAAATAAATTTCACGCAAATTCGCATGGTCGAATTTGACTGATTTGGCCACTTAAGGCCAATTCATGTCACAAATTCGCTCAAGCGAATTTGGTTATTTAAGTGCCAACTTGGTGGCCATTTGGCTACTTTGGGCCTTTGGCCCATCCGTGGAAATGGTTAAATTTTTTTTTTTTTAAAAAAATTTCATATTTATTTTCTTTTTGAATTTTTTTGAAAATTTATTTTTTATTTTATTTTTATATTTTTTTGAAAATTTATTTTTTAAAAATATTTTTTATTTTTTTTAAAAAATTAAATAAAATTTAAAATAGTTCCTAAAACAAAGTTCAAAACCAATAAATCGGATATAATAAATCTAATATCATAATCAATTTTCATCACTAGGTCCTCTATTGCATCCCCACTCAAGTCATCTCGAAATTGAGTGCTTATATCCAACTTTTTCTAGAGATACCGTGCATGAGTCTCATTGCAGATGTGATTGTACACATTGTCTTTGACAAACTGTCGGATAAAGCTACAAACCTGCTCATGGTCAAATTCCCATTCCTCATTGGTTTTACCTTCAGGTTTAACTGTGGTAAACACCGACAAATGCATCTTCATTACAACTAGAAGATCTTTCATCTTTTTACTCCATATGTGGTAGTTTCAGCCATTTAGGTAGATCATTTTACTATTTTTTTGCCTCTATTGTGGGTCCCTTACAACTGATAATAAAATCTTTTTTTATGTGAAAGATCAGTTAATACCACAATCATAGAGCATACTAAAAAATTTACTGAGTAATAAAATAGTTTATAATGTGGAAGATCAGTCAATGATGCAACCACATAGCATACTAAGAATTTTATTGGGACCGGCTCTGATACTAATTATTTAAAAATAAATTAACAGAGTAAAATAATGACACTGGTAATTTAACGTGATTGACCCTTTGATTTGGGCTGCGTCCACAAGACAAACTCTGAAAAATATTTATTCCACTAATAAAATTAATGGATACAAAGTGAGAGGCAATAAAACAAATTGAGATAAACCCAAAATTGTAACACACAAGTATTTCCCAAACTCACTATTTTGTCACTCCAATTTTAGAAAAAATTTTCAAATATTTTTTTAAAATAATTTCTCTCTCACAAACTCACTCTACTCATCAAAGGATTTATACTCCTTTGAATTGCTTTTCTTTGGTGTGTATAACCAAGGCAAGAACATACCTATTTATAGGCACAATTGCTCAACTCCATGTGCCAAAAAATGAAGCCACATCCAAAAGCCACATTTTATTGTTGTAACACTTTTTTTTTTTAATTACTTAGTGGTGAGGCCCTCCATGTTGGAGGGTCCTCCCACTATAGGCAGATTCATCAACTCACTTATACATTTCTTCAGATACCACCAAGAACCCAAAAATCACCAAATCCAAAATTTTCCATACCTAAATCGAAAATTTTAAACTATAATCTATACTTTCCTTTTCTGCCGCAAAAATGTAGCCACAGGTCCGTTTCTGATTCTTCATGGAAACGGCACGAGCATCCGTGTAAAAATTTGAGACAAAACTTGTTTAGTTTTGAAGAAGAGCGGAGCATTAGGTGGTGGTGGCCAATAATTCAGAAATGTTTAAACAGTATTCAAATTCGTCATCGATGTATTCGGGGTAGTCCTTGTATGCGAAAAATGATATTTGGTATATAGGTCCATATATCCTGCCACCTTTTTGATAAAGTACTTGTTTTTTTAACTGCGTCTCTGCTTGATGGGAGCAAGCAGGCACCTGTTTCAACTGCGTCTCTGCTTGATAGGAGCAATCAGAAAATTTTGTAAGGAACTAACGTGGTCTTCATCTTCGTCATCCTCTCGAGACTTGAGCTTGATTATTGTGCATCCTTGTCCTTTCAAAACGTAGGCTTGAATCAACACAAATACCATTATCTTCAACGTTCATTTGAGTGAGTGAGTTTTCACTTCCTTCGTTGTAGAAGATGGGTTTTGGGATCGACGACTGGTCTTAATAGGTCTGTTTCTTCCTTTTATATGTGGATTGAATTTTATTTCTTCAAATGCCAACCAATCTCAATTAACAAATCTAAAAATTTTTATCCAATTGTTTTTTGATGCTTATCTTCACATTATGATTAATGTCCCCTAAAAAACTAAATAAGATAATACTTCATATGGCAGAGTTTTAAAATTAAAAAAAAAAAAACTAAAATGGAATGTGTTGAATGAAAAGACTTTATAGCCTTGGTGGGAAATATTCATCAAAAGAGGCTTACAAGTTTCCACCAGCTCCATGATGGCCAAACCAAAATACCCATATTTTCATCACTTGCCGTTTCCGGGCAAAAGACAATATAGTTTCAAAGACCAAACAAGCAAGTCTAAACACCATTACAAAACCAGCTTGCCCAAGCCTTAATAGTTTACAAAACCAACTTGGCCAAGCCCCATTAGTTTTTTTCACAATTATATATCATGTGAGTGAGAATATATCATGTTTGAGCCTCCCCGACTCTACCCAAAATTTTTTTTTCATAGTTACACAAGACAATCTACACATCTAATGGATCCAAGCTCAAGTCAGGAAACAAAATCACAGCATGAGAAGCCCTTGGAAACCTTAACAATTTCTTAGCCACTCTGGCCAGGTGCACCGTGTTACAGGGCTATTATACTGTTCGTATAACCATCTTCTCCAGAACCATTGCATTCTCAAGTAGAAAATTGAGAACGGGAAACAATTCACAGCTAGAAAGTGAATATATTGTGAGGCCTGATATCTTAATAGTCTTGAGATGCAATAACAAACAATTGAAAGTTCCCTTCCTTGATGTCCAATAATACTCTACGGGATCATATGGCTGAAAAATAATGGATTTAACAGGATAGGAAAAAGAAATTAGTTTAGTGTAGATACGTTGCTAAAAAAAATCTTCAAGGTAAATTTTAAGCATACACATTATTCAAACTATACCTTCTTCCAATAATAATCTCGAAAAGAGGGATTTCCAAATTTTATAACTAATTTCTCTAGATATGAGCAATTGTCAAGTAGAAATGTAATCCCAGGGAGGGTATGATTGCACAAACAGAAATCATCAATAGTTAAGCATTTGCAGTTCGGCAATGGCAATGGCAACTCTTTCACCCTTGACAACGCCTTCATGCGTCAAATAAACCATCAAACAAAACATCAATATTGTCAATGACAATAAGATTAGAGATATGATAGAGAGTCAAAATAGACATATAAATAAAGCAACAGTAGAACACAAACAGGATAGAGAACACAAACAGGATAGAGCAAACATAACTAATGAACAATAGAGCAAACACAGTAAAACTCCCGACCACTTGTATAATAATGATGCAGGCGCATAGAAAACATTACCTCAATAAACAAACCCCCAAGTTTTAGGAGCTTAGCACGGCCACCAAATCAAGAAACTGACCGAAGGTAAGACATTCTTCGTACAATTTAGTTAATTCAATAGGCTCTAGCCTAGCGTTAACCAAATTGGGTAAGTTATTGATGATTTTGAATTCGGTATCTAAGTTCGAACCATCAATTTCCAAATTTTCAATTGAAGGAGCTGAAATTTCAAATGTTGAATCCCAAATATAACGGATCACCAAACTTTTCAAAGAGGAATCAGATGGAAGGTGAACCCTATTAAGACCTTTACATAGGTAAAGCTCCAAGGATTGAAGAGCCGGAGACCCATTTAAAATATTTTGAATCATATTGTCACTTAATATACAACACCCAATACTCAAAACCTTAAGTGACAACCATGACACTGTCCTAGAATTCGCATAGTTGCAAAACTTCATTTCCATTTTAAGCAGCCTCTAATTACGGTATAAGAATGAAGGTAACAAGTAATAATAAGAGATAACACCAGTCAGTGCCTCATCATCCTCAGGATCGTAAAAACCTCATAGACAGATCCTGCATGTGCCTTCCTACCGCGAATCGGAGCCATAAATCTACTCGAGAACGCATATCGCAGCTCAAATATTTAAAATCAATGAAGAGACCACATTTCACAGGCTTAGGACAAGTGTATAATATTAAGGTTTTGTCTATAATTTCGATCACATCTTCCTCTTTCTTCGTAGGATATGGGTAAAGGTAGTTGTGGTGGAAAATGAGGCTTGGCACCAAAGTCCAAAGAAATTCCCACCTTTTGGATAAAACTGAAGTCTTTATAGCGCATTTGGTTGATGGGAGGAAGGAGAGGATACGGACGAGAAGTGAATCAGGTAAGGAGCTAATGCGGCCATCTTCCCCTTCAGCAGATTCTAGTCTCTTACTTCTTTGTTCCTTGAAATCACGATGGCGAGAAACTCTACGGCTTCCCTGAGAATAGCTGCCATCATCTTCGACAAGCTCCATTTTTTTTAACAAATGATTTCTTTTGTTTAACATCGATAAATGAAGATTAGAGTGGCGCTCTAGTTCTCCCGCCTAGTTATACTATATTTTTGCTAATGGATTTTGATGGGCCAGGCTTTCATGAGATAATGGGTTTTTGCAAGACCCAACACACACTGAGATGGGTTCTTACCAGATCTGTACTTCAGTTAAAAGAAGGCACTTTGAGTAAGAAATCTTGGGTTCTGGCAACTAGGTACATATTTGTCTTCTAGCCACACTAGCAGCACAACTGTTAGTAAATAACTAAATGCAAAACAAATCTGCTAGCAAGTGACTTCTCATATATGAAGATGCATTGGCAATTGGGGAATTTGGGAAATGAAGTTACCTTACAGCGTATGCTATGTCTCTACTGGACAGGCTTGATGAAAACCAAGAAATTCCATAAACAAGTACATTCCAATAAGTTAAATATACAATTGCCTTGAATCTTGGTGCGTGCAAATGCCTTATATCTTGGCACCACTTGGGAAAAAGAATCGCAGCACAAGAAGAAGCATTTTGGAAGCTTAACAATTTCTAAGCCATTCTAAGCATATGTTATGTGTTACAGAAACTATGTGTCCAACGAGAATCAAATATAATAATAATCGCTAAAATTTTATCATTCTCCATAAGAAACTTTAAAAATATAAATGTACGCTTATGTCTAAATAAGCATTTAAATTTTGCATCACATTATGTTTTTCAAAAGAAAAAATAATATATCATTTCTTTGCTTTTTTTTTTTGTTAATAAGAAGTTTATATAACTTAAATTTCGATGGACTGCATAATAGGGGCAATCATTCCCTTTAAATCGAACATAGTAGGAATCAAACCTTACACCTCATGATGCCCTTGGAAAAGAGTTATCACTTGACTACTCTCTCACTGACTCTTGCCTTTTTGTTAAAATACAAATCAATTGATTTTTTTAATCAAGTTTAATGTTAAGTTGACATTAATTTTCAATCTATTACACCAAGTAGTAAAAAATATTTTAATTATTCTCAATAAAGCAGGGCAAAACATGAAATTCTAAATGCTCACAGGTGCTTGGAGAACAAATTCACCTCCTCTTGTAGAGAAAAAGCCTTACTGTTATCTTTACTACAATGAACTTTGTACGATATAAAACAATTCCCCACACAAGTTCTTCTCGGTATGTCAGATATTTCTTTTCATTTTTACATAATTAAAATAATCCAACTAAGGATATAAAATCAATCACAGCATGAGAAGAAGCCCTTGGGAGTTGGGACGCTTACAACTTCTGTATAATTCTACTTGTTTGCCAGAAATATTTGCAACGATCTTCTTCAGTAGCTTGGCATTCTTGAGTAGAAAATCAAGGAGTGGTAATGCATGTTTCTGTCTTGAACTTGATATAAAACCAAATGTTTCAATGGTCTTGAGATGCGACAACAGAACTTTCTTCCCCATTGTTTTATAATCCTCAGCAAATCGATTGGAGTTAAAAGAGTTTATAGACTCTGCACAATCAAAGAGCTAAAAATAGTGGAGTTTACAGGATAAGCAATTGTTCGTATATAAATAAGTGCTTTCACACGAAGTTGTCTTAAGGATTAAACTTAGCAGCAACACATTGCAACGAAAACAAAGTCACATCATACCGGTGAACTACTACATGAGAAGTCCAATACCAATCTCTCTAGCTGTGATGAACTCTGAAGTAGATAGAGTATTCCTAGGAACTCATCGTCAAGAAAATGGTATATATTAAGAGTTAAGCTTTTGCAATTTGACAATGGTGATAGCGACTCGTTCACCCTTAGTGTTGATAACACCTTCACATATCAAAAAAGTACACAATTCAAAACAGAATACAACTAATTGAATTTTAAAATTGTGTTGATAACACCTTCATACATCAAAAAAAAAAAAAAAAAATTCAAAACAAAATACAATGAAGCAAATTTCAATATTATGATTAATATGAAAAAGTGTGAAATACATTCTTTACTTTTTCCTTTTATTATTTGGCAATAAAATAGAAGGAACATGGGTAGTTTGACAATGGTTTGTTTCAAGCTCAATAACACGTAGCGGAGTAAAAGGGCTCTTTCCATGTCATATGTTTAGTGCCATTCCAGTCAGTCAAGAAGCATGACATTAAGACTTGCTGCTTGATTAACTAGGTGACATTTAGAACCCATTAGAATGCACAATCTTCAGGATTAAAAAGCAAACAAAACAATGTTGTACGGTAGAAACATATCAACTTATAAATGATGCAATATTCACCATTTTTAACAGGAACGGGTTAGATGTTAGAGTAGAGTACTTGAATACACCATGTCCCAAAGTTTAGTTGCTTGGCGTGAGAAACATTCTTAATAAGTTCCTTGAGTAAATTTTGACTCATCTCAAGGAAGCCTTCACGATCTTCATTCTATTCCTCCACCTCCTCATATAAAGGAATCATATGAAAATTTAAGGTGGTAGTAACTAAAAATGACATAATCAACTTGCATCTACATTTCCTCATACACCACCAAGCACCGAAAATCGTCAAATCCTGAAGATAAGGAGCTGAAATTTCATGAACTGAATCACGCTCTCTATGAGTGCAACCCGGAATTTCACCAATAACCAACTTATTAAAGTGATGATCCAAAGAAAGATCAAGTGGAAGAATTCCGTCATAGTGGTAAAATCTTAAATCTTTAAGCAAAGGAGACCCTTTTAAAATACTCTCAATGATAGAGCACAATCACAGGCATTGATAGAGCATAATCATACGCATTCTCAATTATACTAGAGCTGTATATTTCCTGTACTGTATACATAGTTTAGGAAGCAAATCATTGTATTCTAGGAAGGTAAATGTATATATATAGTTGGTCATATGTGAATAAATATATTAGTTTTCACAAAAAAAATCAATTTCTTTATGGTATTAGAGCTTTGCTATCTCTGAATAGTAGATTCTCCATTGCTTCCCCTTTCATTCCTTCTTCAAACCCATTTAGTCTCATTTTCAAACTATCAATGGCTTCTAATTCATCATCAACTAACCAACCAGCCTTAACTCAAAAGGACACAACTACTGGTGGAAATCCTGTTGTGCTCACACCAGCCTCCAATTCTGGAAATAACAACAGCATAAATTCTCTTGGTGGAAATTTGATCTCTCTGAATGCTTATTTTCAAACCATTCAAATTAATCAAAGGTGGAGGGAATTACTCCTTATGGAAATCACAAATGACCAATTTGCTCTTTGGGTATGGTCTCCTTGGTTATGTGGATGGCTCTCGTGTCTGCCCTCTAAATCCAAAACTTGATCATCAGTTATGGCTTCGTCAAGACAGGTTAGTCCTCTTGGGAATACAAGCCACTGTTCATAGCACTATCTCTCCTACTATTAACAATTGCTCATCTTCAGCTGAAGCGTGGAACAAATTAGAATCCAGCTTTGCCAACAAATCCAACACACACATGCTTTCTCTTCTCACCACACTAATGAGCATAAAAAGAGAAGGTACATCAGTTGCTAATTATTTAATAAAAATCAAAAGCATAGTGGATGATCTAGCACTAATTGGTCATCCAATAAGCAATACTAAAATCATAGCCCACACTCTAAATGGCCTTGGCAATGAATTCAAAGAATTGAAGGCTGCCATAAGAGTTTGAGATACTCCCATCACCTTTGAAGATCTTTATGACAAGTTGCTAGATGAAGAATTATCTCAAAAATCATCTGATGCAAATGATACTAAACTTGAAATCACTGCTCAGGTTGTTTAAAAAAGGTCAAATTATCATGGCAGGGGCAAAAAAAACTACAAATGGGACCACCAAAGTCCGAGTAATGGATTTGCATATTCAAATCAGTACATGAATCCTGAATTTACCACCTATTAATTACATCGATAACAATCTCGTCCCACTTACAATCAAGGACAAAACTCAAGATTCTCAGGTATAAATTCCAATCCTAATTATAACTTATACTCTAATTGGCGGTCAAACTCTTCTCCAGGACCACCAAGAATTGTCTGTCAATTATGTGATAAACCTAGGCATGGGGCGAAAATATGTCGTTCAAGAAGCAAACCTTCATGGCCAAAAGCTCATTATATTGATGTTGATACTAGATCATTAAACAATAGTTGGGTGGTAGACTCTAGAGCTATGCATCATATAACTTCTGATCTCCAAAATCTGTCCATGCACTCTGACTATACTGGCAATGAGAATGTAATAGTCGGCAATGGTAATGGAATCTCAATCTCTTATATAAGATCTTCCACTATTGATTCACCATTTACAACATTTACATTAGATAATATTTTGAGTGCACCTTCAATTAAAAACAACTTGATTCTTGTCTCATAATTTTGCAAACAAAATCTCACCTCTATTGAATTCTTTCCTAATCACTTTCTTGTGAAGGATTTGAGTAGGGGGGCATCCTTAGTCTGAGGCTAAAATAGAAACAACATGTACGAGTGCCCATCCCATCTTCAACGTATTGTCAATAACTCCCAACCTCATGCCTCTTTTGCTTTTTGGCACAAGCGTCTTATTCACCCTTCACAGTTAGTTCAAAGGAAGTTACTTACTAGTCAAAATATTTCAGTTTTGAATAATAGTGAACATTGTGATTCTTGTTTATGCACTAAGAGTCATAAACTTTCATTTAAATCTTCATCAATCATTTGTGATAAACCTCTCCAAGTTATTTATTCGGATGTCTGGGGTCCTGCCCCTATAAAATCTTTTAATGGTCTCCGTTATTATATTATCTTTGTTTATTATTTCACTAAATATATATGGTTTTATCCTTTGAAATTGAAATCAGATGTGCCTACTGTTTTTGAATAATTTAAAAACTTATTAAAAGTTTCTTTAATACTAAAATTAAAACTATGTATATTGATGGCGGTGGTGAGTATTGATCTCTCTCTCACATTCTTTCCCGGTTTGGCATTCAACATCTTACTTCTCCCCCTTATACACCTGAACATGTTAGCTCAATTGAACGCAAGCATCAACATATCGTCAAAACTGGCCTTGCTTTACTTCATACTGCCTCTGTTCCAATTAAATTTTGGTCTTATTCATTCCAAACAACTACATATTTAATTAACCGCCTCCCCACACCCACCATAGACCATAATATACCATATCACAAATTGTTTAATCATCATCCTAGCTATACATCCCTACGAGTGTTTGGGAGCTTATGTTACCCTTAGTTTAGACCCTATAATGCTCATAAGTTAGAACCACATTCCAAACCCTGTTCCTTTCTGGGTTATTCAATTAAACATCATGCATTTCAATGTTATGATTTTCAATCTCATAAAATTTTCATTTCAAGGCATGTTGTTGTTTTTGAAAATTTTTTTCCTTTTACCAAACTTCTATCTGATGAACTACGGGTCACTAACCACTTATCTAACAGATTTCTTTCCGTCTTTACACTAAGAAACCCTGCAGAACCTTCAATGGGCCCTCCCTCTTCTTATTTTCCTTCCAATGAATCCATTACTTCACCAATCAATCCTGAATTACTATCTCCATTACCAATGCCGCCCAATCAATCCCATCAAGCTTCGCCCAATAGTGCCACTTCCTCCAACATTGATACTATTTTGTCTCTATCCTCAGATGCTGCTTCGTCTTCTTCCTCACAGGTAAGTTCTTTTCTATCTCATTCTTTCTCACCTCACTCTACACCAACCCTCTCCTCTCCACCACCTCAACCATCCTGAATGATCACAAGAGCATAAAACCATATTTTGAAACCAAAAACAAAATTTTAATCTTCACACCACCACCTCCCCAACACCTACCTCCTTTTCCTAAGCCTAGAAAATTCAAGAATAGCGAATAGCCATGTCTGAAGAATTCCAAGCTCTCTGCAACAACAACACCCGGTCTCTTATTTCCTATAACCCCACATAAAATATTGTAAGGTGTAAATGGGTCTATCGAATCAAAAAAAATCCTGATGGTTCCATTGCTCGCTATAAGGCTTGCCTTATAGCCAAAGGATTTCATCAATGGCCGGGCATTAACTTTAATGAAACCTTTTACCTGGTTGTGAAACCTGTGACTATTCATCTTATACTAAGTCTAGCAGTGTCTCATGGTTAGATTTTGAAACAATTGGATGTTAATAACGCGTTTTTGCAGGGTACTCTCATTGACATTATTTTCATGCAATTGACCCACTGTTCCCAACTCATGTCTGCAAATTACATAAAGCTATCTATAGTCTTCGACAAGCTCCATAAGCCTAGTACAATGAATTGCTCTCCTTTTTATTGAGTCAAGGATTTGTTAACTCCAGATGTGATGCATCTCTCTTTATCTTTCATAATTCTCATTATGTTATCTATATACTTGTCTATGTTGACGAGACTATTATGATTGGCAATCATGTTACCTCCATTAAAGAATTATTTAGTCACTTGCTTGAAAGTTCTCCTTAAAAGTTCTTGGCAATCTTGGTTACTTTTTAGGGGTTGAAGCCACTTGTACTAGCTTTAGCTTATTTCTCTCTCAATAAAAGTATATTCATGATCTTCTAGTCAAGACCAATATGCAAGAGGCTCATCTCGTCAGCACTCCAATGTCATCTAGTGAAACACTAAAACTTGATGATGCTTCTCCTTCGCATAATGCCACTGAGTATCGTCAGGTACTTAGCTCACTATAATATTTGTCTCTTACTCGTCTCCTTTGCGATCAATAAACTATCTCAATACATGCATCACCCATCCATAACTCATTGGAATGCTATCAAATGAGTCTTATGCTATCTCAGAGGTACCTCAAATAATGGGTTATTCTTACATCGTCAATCTTTAGCATCTCTTATTGCATTTGCTGATGTTGATTGGGCTGGTGATGTTAATAGTTGATCATCTACTTATGCTTATATTATGTTTTTTGGTGCCCATCCTATCAGTTGGAGTTCCAAAAAATAGTCTATAGTAGCCCGTTCCTCTTCTGAGGCTGAATATCGGGCCATTGCTTCCACCACAGTTGAAGTCAACTAGCTCACTCATCTTCTTCATGAACTTGGTTTTCAGTTACCCAGTCCCCCTACTATCTACTGTGACAATGTAGGGGCCATATACTTATGCTCTAATCTTGTCTTTCACTCTTGCATGAAGCATATTGCCATCGATTTCCATTTTGTGCGTGATCAAGTTGCTAAGAAACTACTCCGTGTGTCCCATGTCCATACAACCGACCAACTTATAGACTAATCACAAAACTGCTAGCTTGGAAGCTGTTTGAATCTCACAAGTCCAAGCTTGGTATCCTGTCCAGATCCTTGCGCTTGCGGAGGCATGATAGAGCATAATCATAGGCATTCTCAATTATACTAGAGCTATATATTTCATATACTGTATACATAGTTTAGGAAGCAAATCTTTGTATTTTATGAAGGTAAATGTATACATATAGCTGGTCATATGTGAATAAATAGATCAGTTTTCATACAAAAAGTCAATTTCTTTACTCAATAGCATGATGATTAAAATATCACATACCCAACCTCCAAAATCTTAAGTACTGGCCATGAAACAATTTAGGTAAAAATGCATAACCCTCTGTATGCAATTCATGCATAGAAAAACACTCATAAGAATTAAGCCAACCTGTAAGGACAATTAAGAGACCTGCCACGGTAGATATTTTCAAAATTTTCAAATAAATCCAAAGTAAGAATCTTCACTTTCCTTTCTGCCACGAAACATAGCGACTGGTCTATTTCAGATTCTTTATAAAAGCGGCCGAAGTATCGGTATACAAATTCGAGATGAAATTTCATCAGCTTGGGAGAAGAGTAGAGCATTAGAGTTGCAATCATTAATTCATAAATTTTTGAACAATATTTGAAGATGTTGTCCACTATAGGGAAACTGAGATTTGGGACATGGGTCTATAAATAATGTCACCTTTTTGATAAAGCACTTATTTTAATGGCGTCTTTGGTTGATGGGAGGAAGGAGAGGATATGGTGAATGAGACAATCTGTTAAGGAACTAATGGGGTCTTCTTTTTCTTCGTCCTCTTCGCGGGACTTGAGCTTGATTGTTGTGCATGCATCAACACAAACACCATTATCTTCTTCAACTTCCATTTTTTTCCTCAAAATCTAACACTGTGAATGGCTACAGTTCTTATAGAGAAAGGAAAGGGAAGGGATAGGAAGGGAAGGGAAGGGAGAGGGGAAAGAAAATGAATAAATAAAGACTAAAATGCTTCTTCCTAAATTAGAAGAGGAGAAATATTCGAAAATAAAATTTAAAATTTTATGATATTTTAGAAGTTGACATTCCAAATATAGAAGAGGAATATAGAAAATAATTTCTTTTTAATTAGTCATTCTTTGGTGTTCCGGAACACAAATGCTTTAAATTTTATTTTTATGGATTTTTATGGGTTTTTAATTATTTAATTTTTTATGAAATTAATTATTGACATACTAATGGTACAATTTTATGTATGAATATTTGAATGTCCAATGCTTTGTAAGCTATGCTAATTTATATAAATAAATACGAAATAATACTACATGTTCTAAAAAAATAAAGAAGGAAAGAAAAATAGTATCGAAAAAAAAAATGAAAGCAAATACAAAAATAATCTTATAAAAATAAGTTATAGAAATTAAAACTAACATAAATAAACTAAAAAATAAAAAATAAAGCAAAAATATTTCGATATTTATTTAAAGAAAAAATATAAAATTATTTTCAATTTGGTTGAAACATCAAATTTAAAATTGCATACTAAATTCATAATCCATATGGGCTTAGGTTTGAGGAACCAATATATCTGGGGGTGCTTTTAACACTGTTGAATTAGGCCCTCCCACTGATACCTACTTTTTTTTTTAATTTTATTTTTTATATGGTTGATTTTATATTTTTAGTATTTTATTATAAAAATAAAGTGATGATAAAATATAGCATAGCAATCTTAATTTAAATTCCTAAACTTAGAAAAAAAATAAAATGATATATATTTTAAAATATTAATTGAATAAAAATAGTAATTTCTTTTTCATTATGCTAATAATTTTTTTAAAAATTTTTGTTATGCCATACAATTTTACCTTTTATAAGAAAAAAACACTTCATGGAGAGGAAAATTTAAGCTTATAAGCTTTGTCTCCTAACTGATTTAAAATTGGTGCATCTCATTAAATAGATGGTACCATTAATGCTGGTTGAACAATTTCTATCAGGTATTGTCCACTTTAAGTTGAATTTAATCTCGTGGAGAGAGATTTAAATATAATATTTAAATCCCTCATCTACTAATCGAGGCATGGTTAGTGCATCACCACAGTATGTTTAAACAAAAAGAAAGAACAAAAATAAAAGAACAAAAATAGTAGAAAAAGAAATTTTTTTTTATTAAAAGTTGAGACCAAATATTAGTGAATGCACCCAACTATCCCAACTAGGTTGGCACAATCTTAACACCCTCGTCATATAAAAGGACTCAAAATATTATTAATAAAAAAGAAAATGACAAACAGTAGAAAACAAAAAACAAAGGTTCAGTAGAAATAAAACCGTTCCACAGAGCTAAAATCCTCAAAAAGAAGCTAAGTGCAAAAATCAGGAGTAGAGTTCGACCATTGAAGGGTGGGCTGATTTGCACCAAACTTAGCCAAACCATTGCCTTCACGATAAATATGGGATACCACAAAACATAAACTCTTTAAATTTGCCAAGTAAGAATCCCATTGATGTCGAGCAGCCCAGGGAACATTCATAGAACTAGATTGGAATAAGTGCACTACTCATGAAGAATCACACTCAAGCCACAAGTTACACCAACCCAAATCCTTTGCTTTTTAAACAGCAAACATTGCAGCCTTTAATTCAGCAACATAAGCAAAATCAATACATGTGTTAAAGGAAATTACTCCTTTAACATAGCCTCTAGAATTGCGGAAGATTCCACTTGCACTAGAAATACCCGTAGATGCAACTGTCGGGCCATCTATGTTAACCTTTAGCGAACCTGAAATGGGAGGATACCAAGTGACACTAATGATCTTAGGAGCTTTAGAAGGAATAGCAGTGAGAGTATGTAATTCAGACATAGAATTATTCATAGAACCATGTTTAAAGAAGTCACTCTCCATTATCATCTTCCAAAGGCTACGAAGAGCTAGAAAAATGTTAGGTTTTGCATTCTTAAAGATGATTAAATTTCAGCAATGTCAAAGCAACCAAATAACACTAACAATAGCAATATTCCAAAGCACTTTGACCTGTGAACTGAAATTGCAATGAATGACAGCATGAACAAGAGAGACAAGGGATCTTGAGGAAAGAGAGAGTCCATTGAAAAGTAGTACTAATAGCCTTCCAAACTTCTCTAGTAAAGGGACATTGGAGAAAATATGGTCAACTATTTAAGGAGTAGTATTACAAAAACAACACTGAGAAGGCAAATGAAAACCTTTTTTAGACAAATTATCTTGAGTTGGGAGATAGCCAAGATAAGCTCTCCAACCTAATAGAGAGCGTGAAGGAGGTAAGAATTCTTTCCAAAAGAATCGAGACCAAGAAACCAGAGGAGGAGAATAAATAGCAAACATATTTTTAACCGAATATTTTCCATCAACAAAAGGGAGCTAAAGACAAACATCTGAGCTATCCTTAAAAGGCTAAATTTGAATAATATCATTTTTAACATTTAAAAGGAGATCATCAGGAAGCTGCCAAACCCCATTAACCAAAAAATTGAAATTGGAGCGTCCAATTCAGCTTGTTGAACTAAAGGGATATTTAGCCTAGACACCAAATGATGTAGCAGAAGGTAGATAATTGCAAAAATCGTTGATTCAAATGAATACCGATTTGCAATCTTCAAAAACCCTATTGATTCTATCAAATTCTAGGGGATTTGGAATAAACAAAGTCTATAATTTTTATTAGAAATCAAAAGCCGTCCAAACAAGGTGAAAAATAAGCTTATATACCAAAAGTAAACCCTAAATAAACTCCTAATAAAAGTAGGAAAAATTGCTAAAA
>CATIWM010240745.1:0-12559 GCA_949671775.1 Mallotus repandus
ACTGTTCTACAAACATCCAAAATGTATTAGACAGTCACAGTAACATAAAACAAACAATGAACAATGATGAATTAAACAAAGTTTCCATAAAAAGCCAATCATAAAACATTCCTTCATCGAATCAAGATATTTAATTGAGAATAAAGTTCGATCTCCCAATTCTTTCAACTCTCCGAATCATGTCATAAGTCTTAGCTATTATGGTATTGTTCAAAATATATACAAACTGAATATATTCTATTCAATTTAGGTTGAACTACGAATGCGTTTGTTACAATTAAATTTTATAAAATTTATTAGTAAATTTAAGTGATTGTATTTGGTTTAAATGAAAAAACTGTAAAATTTATTTTTAATTTCAATTTTTTTTATTTTGTGAGAATGTTTAATATTAAATTAAATTTTAAAAATTATAAAAATATTCAAATGAATTCATTTTATACAATATTTATTTAAATCAATCACACTCCATTAATAACAATTTATTTACAAATAAAATAAAATTTTTAATAGAATTAAACCTTAAAAAAAGTAAAAGGATTTGGTTATACTAACACAAAATATTTCGATAAATATTATGATTCCAATTTAACACCTAATTTGACCTCCGGTCAGCAAGTTGACCAATGTCACAAAAGTTATATCGCCTTGCATTGCATCGGAATAAGTTGGAAAAATCAAAGAGGCGGCTTAGTCGTGCAAAGAAAGCCACGGGCTTATTAGTGGCGGCTTCTTTTTTTTTTTGAGAGATATTAGTGGCGGCTTCTTGAAAATTCCATTACTATACAACTCTTATTATTATTATTATTAAAATAATAATAATTGTTTTTCTACTTTCAAAAAAATCATTGGTTTTTCTAAAACAAAATAATAATATTATTAAAAAGTATAAATGTAAATTATGTCAACGTCCTTATATTATAAAAACATATTATATCCATAAATTCAAAATTTTGAGAACAAAGATTGCATATACATTATGCCTTTAATTATTATTTAAGATTTCAAAATGAGATTTTTGAGTTTGATTTTACGAAAAGTATATATGTAATATTTTTTAATTTTTATGTGGAGCGTTTGTAATTTATTTAATAAATGATGTATATATCATAAAATTGTCACATTTAAAAAAACGATTGAAGAATGGTTTAGTGGTGGGGACATATGTATGGATGTTAGAGGTTGAAATTGATTCCGATAATAAGGTGAACATAGAAAATTTAATAATTGCTTTGATCAGACCAATTGACATTTTTGTATTATATTATATATCTTCTGTCTGTCTTGTTTTTATGTTGGAGAAAAGTGATGATCACATGATCACAGATGGGACAGACATCATCCTCTTCTAGATGGTATATCTTCTTGTCTTGTGCTTATGTTTATTTTTTATTTTTTGAAACTTTTGAATTTTTATGGAGTTTTTATTTTTATGAAACAATTTAGATATCTTTTTGTTGAGAAAATTTTGTTAATAGTTTTACAATTAAACTCATTTATAGATCAAAGAGTTAATTTATAACTATTTTATGTCATTTAGTGGAGTACACGAATTGTTGAATTGTAAATTAAAAAGATTTTATCATCAATTAAAAAATAATAATAAAATGTAAGATTTTATTTTGATACTTTTAGTTGTATTTTTATTTATATTATTTTTTTATTAATAATTTTAATTTTAAATGAATGGATTTTCATATTTGTTTTGAGAAAAAAATTGTACCTTATATTTTATTTATATAACAAAATTTAAATTATTTTAGTAATATTTCCTCTCATTTATACCATAAAAATTTTGATAAAATAAATAAATATATTTTAAAAATAAATTTTAATAAATTAAACAGATCAAATCAAATAATATAAAAATATTACCATAAAAATGTTGAGATAAATAACATTTTTTCTATTTTTTTTTAACAACCGTTATAAATAGTTAAATTATTAACATTATAAGAGCAAAGATGAGAGGTGGTAGATTCAAACTCGGCTTTTTTCATCTAATGTCTATATCTTTTATCACTTGAACTATTCGTGAGGACAATATTTTTTTATTTAAATATAATATATTTATTTTCTATCATGGAATTGCTTGTATTAAGTGCAATTTGCTAATAAAAAGTTACAAAAAGTGGTTCTTGTGATTAATTCGAAGATATCATGAAGGGTTTATTCTATTAGGAGGATACTGTATGCTAACCATGGAAGAACTTTTCTATGCACCATAAAAGAGGGGCCTGCATCTTCTCTTTGCTGTTATTATATTTTCTTTCATCCAGCTGTAATAATTAATATTATAATTAAAAACTAAAATTGCATGTCTCGTTTCATCCGCTTCATTCTCATATAATATATTTATTCTATTTCTTGATTTATTATTATTTTATATTAGAATTAATTCCCCCTTGTCCTAAACATTTTTTTAATTTCTTATTTTATGTTACATTGAATATTAAAAATATAATAATTATAATTTTGCAATTAAAAAATTAAAACTCGAGAGAATAATTGAACAATAAATTCTCTTTAAAAATATCATGAGATGCATGGTTTATTAGTATTAATGTAACATTTGACTTTTCTATTAATTAAAAAAAAAATTCTTATTAACGTTGTAAAAAAAAAAGTCTAAAAAAGCTCCCCTACCGGCCCAAAAAAATGGAACAATCCTCAAGGAACCACCTCCATCCCTTGAAGATGGCAGTAGATTAACAAAGAGAGTGAAGATTCGTGACAAAAAATGAACTTGGGTCAAGCAATGTGCAACATAAGATCTCATTTAATGATAAGCTTATGAAGGATAACATGAACATCGAGCATGCTGCTACTAAAAGATTGAAATTCAGAAAAATGATTTGTGTGACGAAAATAAATGGACATTCCATCAATTGAATTTTCAGATTGTATTCATAGTTTAATTGTCCAATCTCTTAAACTTGCAGTGATGATCAGGTTGTTGGATAGGAAAATTGGGTACAAATTCTTAAGTGCCAAGAATGAAGACTTATGGCAAGCAAAATATGTGAAAAGTCCTAAAGTAGAGTAAATAGGGCTAATTTAGATTAAAAAGGATTAAGAAAGAATTTAAAGGAAATAAAGGAAGATTTAAGAGATAAAGAGGAAAAGATATTGGCACAAACAATTTAAGGAGTTCAAATTATAATCAATCTTGTGTCTCAACCTAACTTATCCTCAAGTTAGGATTCTCAATCACCCATACCAATTTTATTACCAAGATCATATATAATAAGGTGCTTTATGGCAAC
This sequence comes from Mallotus repandus, assembly GCA_949671775.1. Classification (NCBI taxonomy): domain Eukaryota; kingdom Viridiplantae; phylum Streptophyta; class Magnoliopsida; order Malpighiales; family Euphorbiaceae; genus Mallotus; species Mallotus repandus. Next base: position 3,267 of record CATIWM010240745.1, read on the forward strand.
ATCAACCTTGCAATAATGAGTTTTCAAAGCTCACCTAAAACTTTTTATAAAGTGTTTTCTAAGCTCATACTTGAACCTTTTTCCTATGTATTTTTAAGGTGCACATTTAAATCTTTTCACATGCGTTTTAAGGCTAACACACAATCTCTTACACTAAGTATTTTTATAAGGGAGCTATACTAACCTAAAGAGAAAGAACCTTACTACCCACTTCCTCAACTCCAAAGAATGAGTAGATGAAATAATCATATCTCTAATACTCAACTAACACTTATAAGAAGGGTAATCACAAACTCAACAAAAGTTTGTTTACAAGTAAAAAATATACAAAGAAAAATTATGAAAAAAACAAATTTAACATAATAACTTTTACATAATAATTTTGCTTCTTAAAGTCTCTAACAATTTAAATGAAGTCTTGAACTTGTATTTATAGTAGAGGGTGCAAAACTAGCTGTTGGAGCTTTAATTTTCGTCCCCAACAAACCTCTATCTTTGTTTAATTTTTTCACTTTTTGCATAATTTGACAAGCTAAGGATGTATGTCACAATTGTGGAAAACAAAAATATAGCCGTTGTTTGTACAAAGTAGTTGTTGGGAGCTACGAAGTAAAGGTCATGAGCTTTCTCATGATCGTGACTAGGATCGTGAGGAGGACTGCCTTCAATTTGTTCTTCAAGCTCTTGAAACCTTAGAATCATGAAAAGATGATCACGATCGTGCTGGGCTTTTTCACGATTGTGATGGAGATCATGAGGAGGTCTGTCCTTTTGAGTATTGGCTTCACTTGTCTCTTTTAGGATCATAGGAATGCTCACGATCATGATGCTACTCATAAGCATTCCTTTCTTCGTGTTTTAACCATATTTTAAGCTCCATAAATCCATCCATTAAGTATGACCTTAGTCCTAACTAAGATACATTCTTAAACATATATATTAGAAATAAAAATAGATTGTAAAGTCAAAATCAAGGTTAATTTAAGATTAATCAACACTTTGATGATGCAAAAGGGTCAATAATATCCCCCATGTTTTACTTTGACATTCAATTTTTGAATGATTATTAAAATCACTAGGTGCATGCATATATATTTATTTTATAATACTCCCCCTTGAATCATATACTAAGGAGTTTTGATATTTCACCCCTTCAATATATGCTAAGGTGAGTTAAACATGTCAAATATCATTCAATTATCAAATATTTAGTTTCTCCCCCTTTTTGGCATTCTTTTTCTTATTTAAGCATAATTATTATCATTCAAAATGCCAAATTTCTATCCCCTTTTGTCAAAATGAAAAAGGGAGGAAAGATAAGAGAGACAATAAAAGTACAAAGCATAAACATTAATCAAACATAATGGCACCATTTGAGAAAAGAATGAAATGGATACCAAAAGAATACTAAATGAAAGGAAACATATCAATTGAAAAATAAATGGACTAAGTGAAAAGAAAATGATACCAATTGATACCTAATTAAAAAATAAATGAAAAATCAATCATGAAAAGTGAAGTATATGCAAAGCATATATTAAAGAATTGGCAAGAGCAATCATGATTGTTAATATATAATCCAAAGATAGTTTTTAAAGAATAAGGCATACAATAAGAAAATAGTATGTTAAAATTATGCAATTAATAAGAATCATTTTAAGTATTACAGGGTCAAATTATCTTTAGACATTTTAATGTTTGCATATCTATTGACAAACTATATAAATTGATTCTATTACTTATCAACAATTAGCATAAATTATCAAAATAATTATTAAGCGACCTTTTCAACTTAAACCTTAATTAGTTTAGGTTTGTGACTCTTAAATTAGTCCATAGGTAGAAGATTGGGATGAAGTTTTCTATAATAACATACATTATTAGTATGTGCGAGTTTCATGCAATAAATATATTTAACTTTTGCAAATCCGTTTTGTCTACCAATATATGCAAATTTAGCATGTTTATGAAGGTTTGTGGCTCTCCTAAATATAAAAGTTTTAGAATGTGCATGCAATTCACAAGTACACTTATGCATAAATGCTTGAGGCCTAGTGCTCATTTTTTTGTCTCATATGATACGAGTATGTATAATGTGGTTGGGGTTTCTTAGCCCTTACTTTGAAATCTTGAGCCTTAAAAACACTAGCCTTTAAAGGCTTTCCCTTGGCATTTGGATTCTTAAGACTTTTAGTCTTAGAATAACGAGCTTTAAAGCTCTTATAAGGAATGAGGGGTGAAGTAAGAGTAGCCTTGACTAACTTGGGGGGAATTAATGATTTAGAGTCTTCATTAGGATAACCAAGTTCAATTTTTTCCATAAAAAGCTTTGAGAATCTAAACGATTATCAAGTGTTCTTTTCCTTTATAAAATTTGAAAATAGAATTCTTTAACTTTAAAATCTCATTTGAAAGCAACTCATTCTCCTATTTGGTTTTATCAAAATCATCTTTCAAAACTAAAGAGGTTTTCAAATAATTAGAAAGCTTCTCATTTAAAGAAGTAAATTTCAAATCATTAGAAAAATTCTCATTTAAAGAAGTAACACTTGAAAATTCTAATTTCAAATCCTTAAAACTCTTAAACAATTTTGAAAGCTTTTGTTTGTAAAACTTTTTTTTAAAGTAATTTTTAACACTTTAAAACTAATATTCTTACTAAGGAGGTCTCATCATCTTCAAGTTTATTATCATACAAATCATCAAAAATATTATCATAAAAAGGACTAGATAAGAGAGGTACCTCATGTTTGTCCTCTAAGGCCATTAAGCAAATGCTTAATGCCTATTGTTGCTCCTCCTCAATCTTAGATTCATATGAGTCATTCCAAGTGGCCTTGAAATCTTTTCTCATTTCTTTTGCTTCCTTGTACTCGTACTTGATCTTAAGACATTCATCTTAAATGTAGCCAGACCTCCTACACTTGAAGCATATGACTTCATTGGCCTTTTTGAATCCAATTCTCTTATATTCTTTATGTTTACTCAAAATTTTCCTTTTTAAGTACTTTATGAGGTACTTAGTGAATGATGCAATCTTCTCATCATCTTTACTTGAGTCTTCCATGTCATCTTTGTCACTTCAATCTTGTGATGCTTTGAATGCAAGCCCCTTCCTTTTCTCTCAAGGCTAGCTCATGAGTGAGAAGCTTACCAATGAAGATCTCAATTGAAAGTTTGAAGAGATCAAGAGCTTCCTTAATGGAGATTACACTTAATTCACAATCATTCTTGGGTAGCACCCTAAAGATCTTAGTACTGACTTCCTCTTTAGAGTAATACTTACCCAACTTTCCTAAGGTTGTTAAGAGGGCATTTAATCTATTAGGCATCTCAATTATAGACTCATGAGGCTTCATTTTGAAGAGTTCACACTTATGGCCATGGAGTTGAACCTCATTTGATCTAACTTAAATGTTGCCTTCATAGTGGTTCTCCAAGGTTTTTCATATGTCTTTGGCCAAAATGCAATATCGAAGTTTGCCTCCTTCCTATTTTGACATTAATGCTAGAATAATTGACGTGACCTTTTTGTTCTTGTAATTTTTCTCTTTTTCCTTTTGAGACCATTCCTTCTTTTGTTTAGGCACTTCTACATCATCCACCATTTCCATGGGAGGATTCCACCAATCTAAGATTATATCCCATAGTCTAATGGGATTGCTATCAAGATAGAGCTTTATTTTATACTTCCAATAGGGATAGACACTCCTATCAAAGAAGGGTCTAAAGGTTTTAAAAGAAAGAAATTCACTCCCTATGATTTTAAATGCAAGCAACAAAGTACATAGAACCTAAGCTCTGATACCAATTAAAAAGCCCTAGAGGGACTGAATAGGGCTAATTTAGATTAAAAAGGATTAAGAAAGATTTTTAAGAAAAAGAAGGAAGATTTAAAAGATAAAGAGGAAAACATGTTGGCATAAACAATTTAAGGAGTTTGAATTATAACCAATCCTACATCTCCTCCTGATAAGTTAGGATTTTCAATCATTAACACTAATCTTATTACTAAGATTATGTACAATAAGGTGTTTTATGACTCAGCACCAACCTTACAATAATGGGTTTTTAGGCTTACTCAAAACCTTTCACTAAGTGTTTTCTATGCTTACACTTAAACTTTTTCCTATGTGTTTTTAAGGTGCATGTTTAAACCTTTCTATAAGTGTTTTCAAGGCTAAAACATAGGGGTGTAACTGAGCCAAGCCGAGTTGAGCTTTGGCTAGCTTAGACTTGGTTTGTTTATAATCGAGCTAAACTTGCTATGTCACTTGGTATTCATGAGCTATTTGTGAGCTTAAAGAAAATTTAAAAAATGCAAACTATAAATTAAAAGTATACATTAAAAAATAAAAATATAATATAATATATTTAATAAACATTATGATTTTATTCTAATAATATATTTTCTAAAATATTTTTTACAATAAGAATTTATATATTTTATATTTAAAATTAAATTGTTAAACACTAAAATTACAAATTGACTCACGAGCTTTTATTTGAACTTGTTCGTGAGCTTCACGATTCGAGCTCTGTATAGTTTAAACTTAGCTCATTTATTAAAGGAGCTTCAATATATGAGCTCGAACGAGCTTTTATAGAGTCGAACACTTAGCTGCTCGTGAGCAACTCCGCTTGTTTACAACCCTACTAACACCCAACATCTTACAACCAAGTATTTTTATCATTGAGCAACACTAACCCAAAGAGAAAGAAATTTACTACCCACTTCCTCAACCTTAAAGAATGAGTAGATGAAAGAATCCTTTCTCTAATACTCATTGAACTCTCCTAAGAAGGGTAATCACAAAATTAACATGAGTTTGTTTACAAGTAAAAAATATACAAAGGAAAATTATAAAATAAATAAATTTAGCTAAATGATTTTTACATAATAATTTTTCTCTTCAAAGTCTTTAACTATTTAAATCAAGTCTTAAGCTTGTATTTATAGTGGAGGGCTCAAAACTAGATATTGGAGTTTTGATTTTCGTCCCCAATAAACCTCTATCTTCATTTAATGTTTATTTCACTTTTTGCAAGATTTGGCACACTAATAATTATAAGGATGCATGTCATAGTCGTGAGGAACAAAAATATAGTCATTGCTTGTGTGAACTAGTAATTGGGAGCTATAGAGTGAAGGCCACGAGCTTGCTCACGATCATTACTAGGATCGTGAGGAGAATTGCTTTCAATTTATCCTTCGAGCTCTTGAAACCTTAAGATCATGAAGAGATGATCATGATCATGATGGGCTTCCTCACAATCATAATGGAGATAATAAGGAGAACTATCCTCTTAAACATTGGCTTAACTTGTCTCCTTTAGAATCATAGGAATGCTCATAATTGTGATGCTACTCATGAGCATCCCAGTCTTCATGTCGTAACCACATTTTGAGCTCAATAGTCTATTAAGAATATCCTTTATCCTAAGTAAGATACATTTTTAAACACACATATTAGTAATAAAAATTGATTATTAAAGTCAAAACAAGCTTGATTTAAGATTACTCAACATTTTGATCATGCAAAGTGTCAATAATATGACAATAATTTAATGGTTATCGCTGCATAGATTAAACTCCTTAGTTTACCATTGCAGTGTTATTATAAAAATATTATCTGAGAAGTGGCCAACCTCATTGAGAAACCTTTAAAAATTGATTATAACACTAAAGAGGTAGATTGAGAGAAGTTTGCATGCATTGTTGTTGAGCTTTACTTGCATAAACTATTAGTGCCTTGATTCAAGATAGATGGCATAATGCAAAAATGTTGATTATGAGGCTCTACCATTAATATGTTTCCTCTGTTGGAGATATGGGCATGTTAGAGAACTCTACAAGTTTAAGTCTACTAAGACATATACTAGGAAATATGACATGGAAATAAATATTAGCCATTTGAATCAAGGAGTTGTGACTAATCTATTAGCGATAAATCATATGGCCATTAGAAATGAATAAGAAGACATGGACCTTTGATGCAAATGTTAATGAGAGGATAAAGTAATGCAAAAGGTAAAAAATAATGATTAAGAACCTCAAAGAAAAAATTATGCATCTCCTCAGGAATCTCTAGATTTGGCGCATTGATGAACACAGAAGGGAAAACTTTGAATGAAGAAGGTAACACCATCTTAGACCTTAATATAGGAAGGGCTAGAGGTGATTCCATTGACAATGGAATCACCTTTCGATAAAAAAAAAGTGAACAAAATTGAAATGGATCATATTAGTTACCATGAATTAAACATATGAGTTTAGGCTCAATTCTTGGCCCCAAACTAAGAAACAACAAATCCATCTTGTTTTGGATAATAATGTAGCCCATGATGTAGCTGACATAAATAAGGAGTCACCTATGCAAACCATTCATAAACCCTCTTTTCGTTCTAACTAGAAAACTAACTACCCCTTTTAGAGACAATAACCAACGACTCCAACTGAACCCAATGAACCATATAATTGATTGTGTTGATAACCTTATATCCTCCAAGTCCCACTAACCTAAAAGGGTTCTAATTAGAGAGAATTTATCAATTCGGGATTGGACTAGTAAGGAAGGAAAATCACCAAACTAAAGGGCTATTATTTACCTAAAAAATAAACTAAAAATCAAAAAATTCAAGCAAACCTTATTTGTATATTCCACAATCTACACGACATGAAGATTTGGAATTGGTATTTAATGGTGACTTAGAGAATAAAATTATTCTAGATGTGGAGATATTGTTCCAGCTACCTCTAGGGTTTCTTTTCTTTTTATTATTTATTTTAAATTATATTTTTCCATGATCCCCGTCCTTTTTGAATTGTTCAGAAGCCACTACTATAACTTTTAAATAGACTCTCCTATTTTTTGTACATATGCATCGACCTTGTATCTTGATCTTGGTTGAGCCAAGGATTAGTGGATGCAAAGTAGATGTAGTAACTAAAACTGCCAATTTTCTCAAATCTTTTTATGTGGAAGTAGGTGGATTATCTGGAAGTATTTGGATTTTGTGGAAATCCCTGGTTAATGTCAATTAGACTATTAGCAACAAGCAATGTGTGCACATGTAGTTGAATGGGTTTTATAATGTTCCTACTACCTTGAGTGCAGTTTACGCTAGTTCTAATGCTTCATTGCGGGCAATGCTCGAGAACTATCTTCACTTAATTGCTAATGCTACCACTCAGCCTTGGCTTATTTATGGTGATTTCAATGCTTTACTTGACCCTTCTAAGAAAAGAGGTGGCTCGACTAGACATAATGGTAGTTGTAATAAGTTTAGATTTTGGGTGAATGACTATAATCTTCTTGATATGGGCTTTCTTGGGCCAAAATATACCTAGGCTCGTGGTATGATGCTTGAGAGACTTGATAGATTCATCTACAAGGGGCTATTCTATGATGTTTTTCTTAATTCATTTATGAGACACTTATTTAGAGGAAACTAGCATTGCCAATAAGCTTATTTGTGGTAATTTTAATGCTTTACTTGACATGAGAAAAGTGATGGCTTGACTAGATACAATGGTAATTGCAACAAGTTTAAATATTTGGTGAGTGACTATAATTTTCTTGATATAGGCTTCGTTGGGCCAGGTACTAGATTGGAATTCTGTAGTTAGTAACACATGTACCCTAACTCAATTTCGGGGATAAAATTACCTATGAAAATGCCCTAGAGGGGGGGGGGGTGAATAGGGCTATCGAACAAAAATCAAAACTTAAAAATAAATAAACAAAAGTAAAAGAATGTTGAGAAAGAAGAATGATGAACAAAAGTATTTAACTAGTTTGGATTCTCAACAATCTTATGTCTCCACCTAACTTATCCCCAAGTTAGGATTTTGAATCACCATAATCTATTTCCCTAGATTGATTTTTATAACTTGAGTTTTAGGCTCAACTCAAACCTTACAACTTGAGTTTTCAAGGGTCACTCAAAAATCGATTCACAAGTGTTTTGAAGGCTTACACTAAAACCAAATTCCCAAGTGTTTTAATGCTAAACACTTAAACCAATTCCTTTAGAATAAAACTTCACTTCCCTTTTCTTTAACCCCAAAAAATAGAAGAATAAGAATTTCTATTCTAACACTCACCAAACTCTCAAAGAGTTTATCAAATACAAGAATGAATTAAAGAGAATTTTGAGCTAAATTGAATGCTTGAGAATGTATAAATGAAAAACAAGTTTCTTAACCTTTAAATGATCTTCAGAGGTTGTATTTATAGTTGAGCAATTCAATTATAGTTGTTAGAAATAATAATTTTATTTCCAATAAATTCAAACTTCATTTGGATGAAATTTGGACTTTTAGCCTGCAAAAACACTGGTCTCGGTCATGATCACACTGATCCCGTAGGGATATTCAAAAATATATACGTTATAGCCATTATTTTTGAAGTCTACATTGATCTTGGTTGTGACTGCCTTGATCTCAGTTGGGATCACACTGGTTCCGGTCGGGACATTGGCCTGGGATATGTTTTGGATGATTTCTTCAATTTGATACAATTTTGGTCCCGGTCGGGATCATGACTTTTTGACATTGAAGAAGATCAAATAAGCCTTATATTTCTTTATAGAAGTTGTAGGTATTTGTCTTATATTTCCATATAACTTTGAATAACTTCAATTGGACATCTATAGCTCAAGATATTGTTGAAATACTAAGAGCTACTCAAATTGAAATGAAAACTGCACATGCTGATTTTAACTGAAGATTTTCAGACCCAAATGAATTCATATTTTTACAAGTAAGATCAATTTGGAAAGATTGTGATGTTTAGTTAAAATTTTAAGAAGAAAACTTTCTCATTGTAAAAGTATAAGACTTCCAAAATCCTCCTGGAATCTCGAAGGTCGATTTAGCCCAAAAGCACGCTTAATTTCATTTTGATTTCCATGATAGTTCTAGCTTATACACACTAAAACAAACATATTAAATGCTTAAAATCAAGTTTTTTAAGATCAAAATCAAGATTGATTATTGCTAAGGTCAACAATCTCCCCCTTTTGATTTTGACAAACTTATTTTGAGTTTGAGAGAATAATATAAAGTGAAGTGTGTGATAATTTGAATTAACTTTACTCCCCCTAAAATTATGCATATCATAAAAATAATAACTATAAGGAGTAAGAAATTCATTTAAATGGAATTAATGAGAAATATATATTTCCTTATTTCTCCTTTGATTTGGCATGATAAAAAATATAAATTTTAAAAATTATCTTCTTTAAATAAATACTTGACAAAATATTTAAGAAACATAAACATGGTAGAA
>CATIWM010240765.1:0-28094 GCA_949671775.1 Mallotus repandus
ATTATAATTCACTTAATATTTGATTCTTAAACAAGTTAAAAACATAATTATTAGTTGGATAAACATTCAATCCTCGTGGGATCGACTTATACTTATTCTATATTACTTGACGAACTCGTATGCTTGCGAGAACCAATCAACCACATGTCAATCTATTGATCATCTTCCATTATTTCTCCTCAACATCATCTAGTTTTTTTTCTTCAATGGAAATGTCCAAACCTTGCTGAAAAAGAGCATCTAGAACCTCACTTTGCCATATGCCAAAATGGTCGGTGCCATCAAAAATTTCTACTGCAAATCTAGTATTTGTCACAGCAGTTTTTTCCAAAATTGAAGATGAAGAAGTTGTTGACTTCAATGTGGATTCTTTTATGTTGTCTGCCATTTCTGCTACAAATTCTATTTAATAGTTGTTAATGCAGAATGCCAATTAACCCAAGGAAATTTTTTTTGATGTGGGAGATCAGCCTAAGCCACAACCATAGAGCATACTAAAATAAACCAAGAGCTCTGATACCAATTGTTGTGAAATTCGGGTTAATTTCCACTGATAAAAATTTTACCTTGAGAACTATTGCACAGGTGACTAGAGTGAAAACGATTGTACTAAAAATTACCCCAAGGTAAATTCTCAGGAAAGAGTGGTGGGGTCATGATGCCTCCTTAAAAACCACCCTCCTTAGACAGAATCTATCAAGACAAGTAATTTTAATAACACAATAATTAACAACAACTATACCCGACAATAGTTATTAAATAGACATAAAAAGAACACCAAAATTTAACGAGGTTCGGCCAATTATGTCTACGTCCTCGGACACTACTAAAATAATATTTCACTAATTAAGGAAATATTACAAAAGAGAGAGAAAAAGATTAATTGCTAATATATTAGAGAGAGCAATTTTGGGACGATAAATTAAGGGAGGGGAGAAGTCTATTTATAACCAAAAACTTTCCCCTCCTTTTAATAACTAAGCAATGTGGGATTGGCAATTTTGCCAAAAAAAAAACAACATTATGAAAAAAGGGTTATAATTGTAAGAAAATTTTAAAATTTTATTTTATATGACTCATAAATGTTACGATTAGCGACATAAATTATGGTTATATATATATATATATATATATAAGAGAAAAGAAAGAATGAAATAAAGGAAGAGGTATCAGTATCTGGGTTCTGAGTCCTACCCACATATGTCCATCATTACACAGGTAAGTGAATGGGTTCCCATAGTATATTTCTGCTTCTTTTTGCCAACGTTAACAATCTATCTAATCTAACTTTTGTCAACTCTTCACTCTTCATGGGTGGTTTTTTTTTTCAGGAAAGTGAGGGAAGGAGATCTGAACCTTTTATCTTTAAATGGAGCCGATCCCATAGCTGGAAATTTAAATATCTAAAGGACATTGTCCCTAAAACTTGAACCTATAACCTCAATGATCATGAATTTTCCTCTTATTACTTGAACCAAATGGTGAGTTTCGTGATTTTCTTCATACATGCTTCACTTTCCTTTCATATCGAAGTAATTTTAATATATAGACAAATGGAGTTCTATGTGAGATTTTGCAAAGAATGTCCTTCCAAATCAAGTTGCAGAGACAGATAGATTCATTTTCTTTGATGTTAAATATATAAATGAGACACTAGTAAAAAAACCTCTATATATGTATATATACCTACACATCCTCAGCAGACATATGAAGGAAAATGATACAGCATTGGTGGTACATTTACAAATGAATTATTGGGATTTGCACAATGCAAGAATTGTTCAACCTCCATAATATTATGTTAAGTTTATCTAGAAAAAACATACATTTCCATCAAACTTCATTGATTTGTAAGATAAATACCTTGTTAGTTAATTTAAGAATCAACATTATGTCAATTATATACACTCAATATTTACAAATTAAGATCAACAATCATTGAATCAATTGATAGAATTATTTAAATGATATTTTGAATTCAAAACGTGATATATATAGTCGCAGTAAATTAATTGTTGAAAGTTGTCCTTATAATTGTGACCACCGCATCCTCAAGTATTGGTAGACATATTGCGACCTAAGGAATTAGGTGAGAATTAGGTAAGACGAGCTTATGGGATGTGAATGTCTTTAGTTAAATATTCAACATTAATACTTTGTTCCTCACTTAAGAAGAGTCCCTAGAGTTCATCAAAGGTGATGTCGTTATGCCTATTTTCTAGAGACCTGACTAAGGGTCTGTACAATGCCCCTAAACCATTTGTGATAACTTGAACAAGATCTTCATCAAGAATAGGATGACATAATGCTACTAATTGATCAAATATGGCTTTGGCGCATTGAAGATATTCGGTGATGGACCCGTTCTCATTTTACTTCTCAAGTTTGTAAAAATGAGATTTCAGGTTGTGCACTTGAGCTTTTGAAGCTGCAGCATATGTATTCTCCAATTTCCTCTAAGCATCACGAGCTAACAATGAGCTAATGATCTGTGATACGTAACTTTCTGACATTGTACCAATTATCCAGCTTAACACAAGTTGATCTTGGTGAAACCAATTTTTCCAAGCAGGATTCAATTGATCATTCACCATTTTTGGAGGTGGTTCAACACCTCCATTAATATGTTTAGCTAAGTCATAGCTATGGAGTGAGGGATATAATTGAGTTTGTCAAAGTAAATAGTTACTGGAGTTCAGTTTAATTGGAAGTTGATGCGCGATATTTGGTGGTGTAGATGTAGATGATGAAGATGATGAAGATACAGGTTGTATGGCCATGATTTGCTCTCCCGAAGTCCACATTGAAAAGGGATGAAATTTTAAGCTTGGGCTATTATGCCACTTACATTCTTTGATACCATATAAACAATGGTTGAGAGCAATGAATCATTTCATGTATTGATGAAGTGTGTATTATTTACGTATTTTAGAGTTGAATTTTAATAAATTTTAAATAGGAAATAATTTAATTTAAATAGTTTCTGGGTCTAATTAGGAGTTTGTTTAGTAATTAGTATTTGATTAGAATTTTTATTATTTGTCTATTTAGGAAGATATATTTAGTTTTTAATTAATGTTTATCTTTTGTTTGTAGGTGGACCCGCAAATTAAGGAGGAAATAAAGAATTTAAAGTTGAATTGTCAGAACTTCCAAAAGCTTCAAGCCAATCGTAAGCCATATTTAAGCCATGCAAACCAAATTATATTTGGATAATTAGGAAGCCGTGTGATGATAAGAAAGTCTCCTATTTTGCAAATTAACAAAATTTGAGACCAAAGTGGACTCTCCCTAACCCAAGTTCTATACAAAAGGAAATTAAAACGCCTTTTGAGGGGACGAAGAAGAGGAGGGACGAAGAGGAGAGACGTAGAGGCAAGATAGAGAGACAGTTGAAGGATTCGACAATTATTTATCAACTTTATTCTTCATCTTTCTGTTTTTATATATATTTTGTTTATGTATTTCTCCATAGCCATGCACGGCTAATTTTCTTTTAGAATCTTGGTTAGGAGTAGCTATTTCATTATATGAATTGAACACAAGTACTTTATTTGATTTGAATATCAGTTAATTCTTTGTGTTGCAATATTATCTAGTTATCATTCCAGGCCTGTTTGATTGCTTATTTATGGATAAATTCACCAACGAGAGTTATGGGAATTTATTAGCTTAAGAACACTTAGAACTTAGATCACTCGACCATGAGAGTAGGCGAGCTCTTCGGGGAGTCACGACGGTTAAATCATGGTGACAAATTAATTGCTAAAAATCTTAATGAGCTAGGATTAACTTATTAATCATGAGAGTAGGTTTAGATTTTAATCCTTGTATGCTTAATTGAACTTGAGAGAGTCTTTAGGTAATTTAGAGCAATTACCCTTAACTGAATTCAAAAGATTATTTATTTTATAATGTGTTCAAGATTAGAATGGAATAGTAAAACTAAACCTAGATTCTAAGCATTAGATATTTGATTTTAGTTTACTTTATTTAGTTGTTATTTAAATTTTACAATTACTTAAATTCTTTTTCTCGGTTTGCTAGCTAAGTTATAGGTAAAAATAATTGGTAGTCAATATACAGTCTTCGTGGGAGCGATATCTTATGTGCTACAATCATGACTCGTGCGCTTGCGAGTTTTGAGAGCAACAAAATGAAAGATTTATCCATAGAGAGTATGAATCATGTGGGTAATTTCAACAAAGGAAAACAACAAAATCCTATAATGGGAAACACCTATAATCCTAGTTAGAGGAACCACCCAAATTTTTCATGGAGCAATCAAGGTAATAACCAAGGGAGATCTCAAGGACCACTTGGTCTTATAGGAAATGAAGGTCAACAACATCAAGTGGAATCTCAATTCAAACAAGAGAAAGCTTCTTCTTCTTTAGCAATAGCTTCTTTAGAAGGTAAAATGGATAAGTTCATGGATATGATCTTAACAAAGATGAATCGAAAAGATGAAGCTACCAAAAGATTAGAAGGGAAGTTTGAGCAATTGCATCAAGATACTCAACTAATCAGGAGCCATTCTTCTTCCATTCATAATTTGGAAGTGCAAGTGGGACAGTTAGCTAATTCTTTATCTTCAAGGAATCAATCAGCACTACCTAGCAACACTGAAAAAACCCTAAGGAACAAGTGAAAGCTATTTCTTTAAGGAGTGGTACAGAATTGCAACAACCCAAGAAGATTGCACACACAGTTATTACTGAAGAAGGGAAGGAAGTAGAAAAGAGCAAGAGCATGTTAAAAAACAAGTGGAGGATAGGGAAGCAAAGCAAGATAGCAACAAAAAGAAGGAGTCTCCTCCACCACTTAAACCATATGAGCCACCAATTCCATTTCTTCAGAGGCTTAAAAGTAAGAACATGGTCAGCAGTTTGCAAAGTTTTTAAAAAAGTTCAAAAAATTGCATATTAATATACCATTGGTGGAAGCAATAGATCAAATAACTAAGTATGCTAAATTTTTGAAGAAACTTATCTCTAGCAAGAAAAAGTTGTAAGAATTTAAAACTATCACTCTTAACAAAAAGTGTAGTGCTATTGTGGACACCCGGTTCGGTCGGCCCGTGATAGGGGATGAACTATGGTTGTTAAGTATGATCGGCTCGTAACAAAGCCCGATGATGAAGAGTTTGACCTTCAAATATAAGAAAAAACCCAAATTCCTCTTAAATAAGCTAGCCCCAACAACTAGGCCTAGGACTAAGCCCAAGCCCATGGCCCAACATTCAAGCCCTTGCCTGAGGGCTGAAGAAGCGGTCACCTTTTCAAAAACGGGTGATCGCTTCCTGACTAGGAGGGTCAATAGGTGATCGCCCCCTTGAGGAGGCTATCGCCTCATTAGCTGCCCACTTGCTACTATATTAAATGCAGCATATCAATAGCAATAAGAAGGGACCTACCACCTGACCTCTCTGCATTGGGATGTGCGTGGGAGTATTTTTTAAGAAAAAAGGAGGGCTAGAGGGGATGGTGATGGGAAAGGTGTGGTAGGGTCATGATGGGAAGCTTTGGGGGGGAGCTTAAAAGGGGGATTTTTGGACCAAGACTGGAAAAAAAGGGAAAAAAAAGAAGAGAGGAGAGTATTTTGGGGAAGAAGAGTGGACATTCTTGAATCAAAAGGAGGATTCATGCTTCAAAAATCATTTTTTTTCTTAGAGAAAAGGGGGTATCTTGCATTGAAGTAAAGTCCAACACTTGAAGCCAATCTCTGAGGGCAAATCACTTTGAAAAAGATCATATTTCAATAACAATCTCTATACTTTCAATCTTGATTCATAGATTTACATAAAATTTAAGTGATTTGCTTGTTCAACATATTTTTGTGTTTATTACTCTTGCTATACCACACTTTAACATGATCTGTTAAAGTGTTAGGGTTAGTTTAAGGTTTTGAATATCTGTATACATAGTTTACTTAAGGTAGAGGTAAGCTTGTTGTTTTGAGAGTTGTTTGTGCCTGATGATCAGGCGATCCCCTCCTCAAGGAGGCGATCGCCAAGAGACGATCGCCTCTCCACCAGAGAGCCAAGAGGCAATTGTCATTTAGACAGGGTTTTGCACGAATTTGTTTTGTTTTTATATGACTGTTTTTCATGATTTCTCTGAAAACCCATGTCTCTTGTGTCTTTTTGAGTTATTATACATGATTACCACCCATGTAGTGGATTGACTTTAAATATTCGTTCATTTTCTTTTGCATTCAATTTAATCTATGTAATCAACTTTATGGATTCCTTTTTATTGGATTTCTTTTTATACTTTGGGATGTTTATTTTTGCCTATTGTAGGAACTTGGGATGAGTTTCCACCCAAAGGGAATTGATTCCCTTAATTAATTCATGAGAGGTTTTATTGCTTTTTAATTTTAGTATATTTCTGGTTTATTTTTTGTATATTATTTATATATTAGGATTTTTTTTAGTATATTTTCTGTTTCTTTCTCTCTTATTCGAAGTAAAGTATTGTAATTCTTAATCCTTTACCCATTTATTTTGAATGAATGGTTGTAAATTATTATTTTTGATGATTGTTGGGACTTAAATGCAGGAAATAAGATTAATGTGCAAACTTGGACCTTAATGTAAAATTGGACAATTGATCGAAAGCAATTTTAATTTGCATGTTAATAAAGAAACAATTGAATAATTAAAGGTAATAAAACATGAAACACAAACGGAGGCCGACCGTAAGGTCGAGTGGGCATTCAAATGTCCATACCCAGTTTTTGAACCGTTCTCCGATGATAGCTTCTGGGAACCTCCGTGGAATCCAGTTGCCGTATAAGTGTGTCCCTGCTTTTATCTGGGTGGTGACGCCATCTTTGTTTAGGCTTAAGAACTATTTCATATTTCCTAGTATGCCCTGAGCCCACACAATGCCTTGGTAGCCAACACTTGGGCATGTGCTAAACCCCGCAGCCTACAGTAGCGACCCTACTAGGGATAGAGAAACTGATTCCAAGTGTTATGGGATTTATCATATTTTATTATTCCTTTACTTCTTTTGCATCCTGTTGCATTCACTACACTCTTTCCACACAATGAACACTTCTGTTCCTATCAGCTCAATAATAATCACTATTTTGCCACCTACGTTTCACTCAAACCTGGTGGTAGAATATGTGGTTATTATCACTCGCAACACGTACTATCTGCGTTGCTTGGACCCTTGAGTGGGGAGACGTGTATGGATGTATATCATCATGGGAGCTGAAGCCTGCTATGCAAGACTTAAGCTCATGTAGTGACTTAGTAATTTTCCTTAGGATTCTCCCAAATGCATGTGTTTTATGCCCTCTAATGGATCCTTAAAATAAAATTCAAGCTCGTTGCAAATGAACCTTGTCAAGATGGGCCTCTCATGCCTAATTTTAACCCATTTTAAGTGGATATTGACGAAACAAGCCTATCATGCCCACATTTTGGCCCATTTTGAATGGACCTTAACAAGGTAGGCCTTGATGTCATTCTTAGCCCGTTAAGAATGGACTTTGATTTATTTAGAGGATTCATTACTTGTTGGAATCATTTCTAGAGTTTCTTGCATGCATCGACTTTGTTATACCCCATTGATAATTAAAACCAAGGCCAACAATCCTAGGATAAGAAACTCACCATTGAATGTGTGTGTGGGAGGAATAAGGGTGGAGGTTTTCATTTTGATATATTCATGCTTTGTTCTTTGTTATGTGTAAATTAAGTATGTTTATTTTTTTTTATTTAGATAATAAAATGAACCTACATATCATGCATACATGTCATGCATAGTTCTAACCCATGATTTTGCAGTTACAGATCCCTTAAGTTTATCTGTGTGGACCCGCTCTAATTCTGGTCGCCTAGTCAGAAATTCAGAAATAAAAATGGCAAGTGGTTTGGATCTCAAGGCTTTTAAGGCACAGTTGAAAGATGAAATGATTGCTGAGACCCGATCCATGATGAGAGAGATGATGGGGAAATAACCAAATTAATCACACAAAAACAGCCGATGCAATCAACTGTCCCGATTGATATGGAGGTAGAAATTTTGGTAAGAGCAAGGGAAGAGGATGACATGACTTTGCTAGCTGATCCAGTAGGTTGAAAGAATTCAGGCCAAACAGAGAGTATGGAACAGCCTAAATAGGCCAAGAATATAACCAAGGCCATGGCCCAGATGCAATTAATGATGAAGGAAAAGGGCACGGATGCCCTGATGGATTACACTAATCTGAACCTGGATGAAGAGGATGATCCCTTGCCTCAGAAGTTTAAATTTCCCAATATGAAAAAGTACTCTCGGACGACTGAGGGCCCATATTTACACCTGAAGCAATATGTGACATATATGAAAGCTACGGAATTTAATAAAGCTCAGATAGTCAAACAATTCCCCATGTCACTAGAAGGCACACCGATCCGTTAGTACTACACTTTGGAACCACATGTCCAGTCTGTCTGGGAAGAGTTATGTGTTGTGTTTGTAAAGCAGTATGGCCTTAACGTCCAATTGGAAGTATCATTAAGAGATCTGCAGAACACCAAATAGAGATTCAATGAGTCCTTTACTGACTACCTGACTCGTTGGAGGGGGAAGTTGGCTCAAATGAGGCATAGACCTGCTGAGTCAAATCAATTGATGCTAGCAATGGAAGGCTGTGTCCCAACACTGTCTGGAAAGCTGAGAGATCTGGGAATCCACAACTTTGAAGAACTGTATAGGTTTAGGGTCCAGAAAGATTCAGACTTAGCTCAAGAAAAGATATTTTTCAAGGGAAGATCTGGGGGTAAGGATGGAGATGGTCCAAGCACTAATGTCCAGATTAATACTATCAGACAGCTGGGCCCAAATGTACAAATTAACGTTGTCAGGCACCCTTGAAGGTTTTCAAATCTAGGGTAGCCCCTTTCTAAAGTTCTTGAGAAGCTAGTTGAGAAGAACCTGTTGTGACCCTTACCTTCACAACAACCCATACCAAATGCCAACCCAAAACTTTTCTGTAAATTCCACCAGACAATCGGGCACAATACCGATAATTGTTTCCGATTGAAGCATGAGATTCAAGACCTGATTGATATCGGTAAAATCACAGATCCAGAGACCCGAAAACCAAACACACAAAATAATCCCTTACCAAACTACCGAACTGCCCCACCTCCAAATGCACCCATCCTTATGATTAGTACTAGTTTGACAGAGGAACAAGTTTTCAATTCTTTTGTTAACGCCACTTCTGAGTCACCAAAACTTGAGCCAAACAACCTAGACCAGAGTGAACAACCTTTAGAGCTTGCCATACTTGTGTTTGATATCTGGAGCTTGAATGATGAAGGCGAGGGCCATATTGATTTATGGGAGAATGATGAAGGAAGAAAGAGTTATCCGGTCGGAAAGGTTGAAGGGAAAGGAAAGGAGATTGCAACTGTTGAACCTAAACCAAAAAAGGCAGAATGTTTAAAAGAAGAGGCAAAGAAAGAAGAAGTTATTGCCAGTGTGTGGGAGTTGCTCATGCATTCTAAAGATCATAGGGAAGCACTGGTTCTGGCTTTGGATCAGAGGAAGATCTCTAAAGGCTGCACACCTGAGCAAATGGTTGGCTTGTTAAAGGAAACTCCTCAAGGAGCCATTGTGTTTTCTGATGATGACCTGCCTTTAGAAGGAAAGGACCACCATAAGGCTTTATTCATTAAAGTTGAGGTGAAAGGAAAGATGACTTATTGTGTAATGGTGGACAATGGCTCTGCCATTAACGTGTGCCCACTGAAAGTCCTACCAAATTTAGGACTGACTGTAGCAGACTTGAAGCCTTCCAAGGTGGTTATCAAGGCTTATGATGATACAAGGAGGCCTGTTGAAGGGATGTTTAGAGCATTGTTCAAGACGGGACCTATTGAGGCATGGGTTGATTTACATGTAATTGACATTCCTGTAACCTTCGCTATCCTATTAGGAAGGTCGTGGTTTCATCCTCTGGGTGGTGTACCATCCACCGTTCACCAAAAGATAAAATTCCCATATGAGAACAAAGTTGTCACTATCTCAGCAGAAACTGAGGCTTTTGTAGTTGCTCTGAAACTAGCTCCTAAAGAGATTCCTATAAGCCCTATCTTTGAGGTTTGTATGATTTATGAAACTAAAATAAGTGAGAAGGTCCTGAATATGATGTGCACCATGGATTTCCTTCCTGGCATGGGACTAGGAAAAAACAAAGCAAGGCATGCCGAGACATGTGGAACATGAAACGTTGATTTTGAAGCATAGGCTGGGATATGATGGGGATGGTGATTCCGAGGAAGGCTTTGAGATTTGGGATCAACTGGAAAAAGAAGAGTAGGAGGCTGAGGCTAAGAAAAAGAAGGCTCTATGGGAGACTTTCGTGAGGCAAGGCACCAATTACCTCTATGATGGAGCTCCCAAACCTCTTCTGATGGCGGGAGAGGTAATTCCAGGATTTGAGATTTTTGCCAAGTATATGGATGGGGTAAAGAAGGGTGATCCTACAGAGGTTCCTGTGGAAGAGCTGATAGTGGCAGAAGGAGAGCCAGAGGAGGATGTTGCTACTCCAGAGTTGAAAGAAACCAACGGTCAGGATAAGGAGCTGCATCTCAAAACATATGTCCTGAATTCTGTCATTGATCTTTTTTATGATTACTATGATGTTTCACTAGCTACTTTATTTGAAACTGATGACTTATTCTTTTCCAAAATAAATACAATGAAGTCCGATTTTGCTTATTTGTGTGATGTGTTTCCTAATGGTTATTCTGTTTATGATGATCATTTCATGCATATGTTTGACATTAATTCCATGCAAACTGAATCATTTAACATATAAACAAATGACAACCCTAAAAATGTATTGCTTGCTTCTGATTTAACTCATGATGAGAGAGAGAAAATGAAAGAAACATTAAAAAGAAGACATAAAGTATTTTTTTGGGGTTACAAGGACATGCCAGGTATCGATAGGGAAATTGTAGAACACAAAATCCCTACGTATCCTTAAATATCGCCAGTTAAGCAAAAGAAAAGAAGGTTGAGGTTGGAAAGGGCTCTCTTGGTCAAGGAAGAAGTTGAGAAGCCGCTGAAGGCAAAGTTTTTGGAAGTGGTGGAGCACACTTAATGGCTAGTAAACACAATGCCCATCCCTAAGAAATAAGGCAGGGTTAGGATGTGTGTGGATGATTGAGATTTTAACAAGGCTGGCCCAAAAATGACTTTCCATTGCCACATATTGACACACTTATTGATAGTACGGCCTCGAGCGCGATATACTCCTTCATGGATGGTTTTTCAGGATACAACCAGATCATAATGGCAGTGATTGATAAGTTGAGAACATCCTTCACTACTGAGTAGGGCATCTACTGTTACACGGTCATGCCATTTGGTTTGAAGAATGTGGGAGCCACTTATTAGAGGATGGCTACTACTTTATTGCACGACATGATCCACAAAGAGATAAAAGTGTACGTGGATGATATGATGGTGAAGTTTGCAACCAAAGAAGGGCATTTTGAAGCTCTAGATAAGTTCCTAGTGAGGGTAGAGAAGTATAATATCATATTAAACCCAAAGAAGTGCGTCTTCGGGGTAACATCTGGGAAACTGCTAGGACACGTTGTCAATGAGAAAGGGATAGAAGTGGACCCAAATAAAGTCAAAGCAATCAGGGAAATGTCTGCACTAAGAACTGAAAAAGAAGTCAGAGGGTTCATTGGGCGGTTGCAGTACATTAGTGGATTCATAGCCAAGTTGACTACTGTTTGCGAGCCAATTTTCAAGCTTTTAAGGAAAAATCAACTAGTGATATGGGATGACAAGTGTCAACAAGCTTTTCAAGCTATTAAAGATTATCTGATGAATCCTCTAGTCTTGCAACCGCCAAAGTCGGGTAAAACCTTAATCTTGTACTTAGCAATCGAGAATGTTGCTATTGGTTTAATGTTAGCTCAAGATGGAGAAGGGAAGGTCGAACACGCAGTGTACTACTTAAGTAAAAAGTTGTTTCACTATAACGCCAACTATAGTCTGGTGGAAAAGACATGTTTAGCTATAATTTGGGCAACAAAGAAGCTCTGTCACTACTTCCAGTCTTACAGAGTGCAGGCGATTTCCAAACATGATCCTATCAGGTACCTCCAGCAGACACTATTACTTACAAGAAAGTTAGCCAGTTGGCTAGTTCTGCTCACAAAATTTAATATTGACTACGTAGCGAAGAAGGTAGTAAAAGGAAGAGCAGTAGCAGACTTTTTGGCTGAGAACCCTATAGCCGACGAACAGGATTAGGAACTAAATTTTCCTGATGAGCATCTGGGGGTAATAAAAGTTCAAGGGTGGAAAATGTACTTTGACGGGGCATTTAATAATCAAGGAGCAGGCATTGGTGTAATTTTGATCCTGTCAGAAGGAGAAATGATCCCAATGGCGAGAAGGCTTGAGTTCAAAGTAACAAACAACCAAGCTGAGTATGAGGCTTGTATCTTCAGTTTAGAAGTATTGCATAGTATGGGGACATAAAATGTCACTGTATATGGGGATTCCATGTTGGTTGTGAAACAAGCTTCCAAAGAGTGGGAGGTAAAGGAAGATAGACTGCGCTTGTATTGGGATTATTTGGCTACTATCTCACTGTCTTTTACCTAGTGCAGATTTGTTCATTTACTAAGAGAAGAGAATCAAATAACGAATGTCCTAGCCACGTTGGCTTCTATGTGGGAAAGTTAGGAAATAACAGAAGTTAAGCCTCTAATTCTAGCAAAATCCTGAAGCCCCTATTACAAAGAAATAAAGGTCATGACAGTTGATGCTGTTGAGAAGCCTTAGTTTTATGACTTGCAATGGTATCTAGAGACCAGACAATTCCCTGAGAACACTAAAAAAAGAAAGAAAGAATGTCTTTGAGGATGTTGTCATGACAGTTTATAAGCTATAATGGGATGTTGTATAAGAGAATACCAACTGGGGTCCACCTGAGATGTGTTGATAAAGGTGAAGCTCAAAAACTCATGGAGGCAGTGCACGAAGGGGTATACGGACCCCATATGAATGGAATAGTTTTGGCAAAGTAGGTAGCTCACCAGGGTTATTTTTGGAAAATAATGGAAACAAATTGTGTCAAGTTTGTAAAGAAATGCTATAACTGTCAAGCTTATGGTGATGTCAGCCATCTGCCGTCAATGGAGCTGAAAGGAATGACTTCTCCTTGGCTGTTTACAGTTTAGGGAGTTCATATTATAGGGGAGATAAGGCTGAAAGCATCGAATGGTCATCGATACATTGTGGTGGCAATCGATAATTTCTCCAAATGGGTTGAAGCTGAGTCCTACGCTACTATCGACTCGAAACAGATGGCAAGATTTATCGAGAAAAATATTATTTGTAGGTACGGATTACCTCATCACGTCGTCACTGACAACGACATTCAATTTATAGCAAAAATGGCTGCACTACTAGAAGGATACAAGATTGAGCATCACAGATCATCTCCATACAGACCACAGGTGAATAGTGCAGTGGAAGCTGCAAACAATAATGTGAAGAAGATCTTGTCCAAAATGCTTAAGAATTACAAGGATTGGGCTTTCTATTTACAATTTGCATTGTGGGGATACAAAAACACTGCTAGAACGTCAACTGGAGTCACTCCATACTCCTTAGTGTATAGGTGTGAAGCTATATTACTAGTAGAGGTGAGATTTGATCGTTGAGAGTCCTTTTAGAATCTAAAATCCCTGAACACTAGTGGGTAGAGAGCCATTTAGCGCAACTCACATTATTGGACGAAAAGAGGATGAAGGCTATGTATCATTCGCAAGTGTACCAGAAAAGGATAGCTCGAGCCAATAATAAGAAAATCAAGCTCGGGAAGATTAGAGAGGGTGATTTGGTTTTGAAGCTGACTAGGCCGATAATGACTAACCATTGAGGGAAGTTTAAGCCAAATTGGGAAGGCCTTTATGTGGTGAAGAAGCTATTCTCCAAAAGCGCTGCTATTTTATCTGACTTAGAAGGGAATGAATTCAGGGAGCCCGTCAATCTGGATAAGCTCAAGAAGTACTTTCTATAAAAGTCTCGCTAGAGAGAAAACCTCGAAAAGAGGCTGTATAGGAAAAAGTTAGAGACAGGAAAAGAAAGAGAATAAAAAGTCATGTTGGATTGAAAACCTCGAAAAGGCGGTCTAGGCAAAAGTTAAAGACATACAAAAGGAGAGAGAGAGAGAGGAAAAATGGTTAGTTGGAAAACTTGCAAGGGCAAGCCAACTAATAACATGAGATATATTAGAAGCAAAATGTATATGCACATTATGCTTAAGTTAAATAAAGCAGATTGTTCTAATTACTGTTAAGCATTGCATTAAGTGTCTATTACAAACTGCTTAACTATGAAAGGAAATCATATCTGACAAAAAGGAAAATGATGACTTAGTTCATAACATAATTTTGTTTCCTTTTATTTTGATGAACATTTTGAGCACTTGATGCCTGCAACTCTCTTGCCCTTTTGTTTCTAATAAACTCATTTTTTTTTTGTTTATTGTAATTGAGTCCACGACTTGTATTGATCATCAGTGGATGGATCTCCATTGTAGTCTATATTCCTTTGGATGGCTCTTTGAGGCCAAGTAGTTACCAAGTTATTCAGGAAATTCTGAGTAAGAGGCCCTAGCTCAAATTCATGCACAACCTCCGGAATGAATTGCTTTTGTCCATACTAGCGGCAGAGACGGGCAAGATTATAGAACGTAGCAAAATGAAGGCTAGCTACGGGAACACAATAAGTGCAAGAACGAAGGGTTACATATTGCAATCTCCACCATGGACACACCTATCGGATCAGAGTATAAGGGAATGTTGATAGCCAGCCTTGGATATCTTCCTGTATGGGATGCAGCCTTCTGGTTCTGCAATGCTTGGCTGTGTGGTGCGCAATGTTTTATGGAGGTTCTAATAGTCTTAGTTTTTCATGAAGCCACATCTGCAAGAGCAGTAAATATGGCACATGAAAATGACAAAATGATAGAATATAGAGGTAGGAGAAGAAGACTAACCTCTAATAACAGCGGACTTGCGGAGAATCGCCTAGTTTATGTGAAGTTGTCTAGCCCTATGATAGTTTCTGCTAGAATGAGAGGGAAAGGGTTGCATCATGCTTCCACTTGGTCCAAGATGTGGAGGATTTTTGAATCACAGTTTTTGGAAAGGGAAACTAGTAGAAACTGAGCATACAAATAGAGGGCCGTCATCCGAGGCCAATGAACTTCTCTCCTGTCTACACCCAGGATGACTTCAAGAAAGGATTCTAATTCTATTTCAGAGTTGAGAATCAAGCAAGCCAAAGACTGAGGTTGAAGATTGAACATCCGGACCGTCTAATACTGAATAGAATGTGGGTCCAAGACTGCAAGGCTAGGGGTTTCAATTTGGCAAGTTGAATCCATGTTACAACCTAGTATAGCTTCAAATTCTTTAGGTAGGGAGCATAATTCTACTGTATTGAACCAAAAAACGTGTTACTGAGGATCCTAGAATTGAGTTATAGCATGGAGAAAGGGAAATTTGATTCTCCTAGCATGTAGTGATTTGAAGCTTGACAAGTGAAATAGTTTTAGTTTGGCCCATGATTCACCATCTAAGCCTTTTAGGATTGATTGTAGTAGTTTATGGCTTCTTTTAGTCATGATTTGAGTTTTTAGTAAGGTTTAGAGAGAGAAAATATAGGTTGGGGATGAAGGTGAATATGAGCTATAGAAATAAAGGAGTTAGGTTTTTAAAGGGGACTAAAGATTGGTGAGGAGGTGAATGCCTCTTTCCAAGATGGGATCGCCTCTTAACCAGAAAGCCAAGTGGCGATCACCTTTCTACTAGGGAAAATAAAAAGTTATCATAATTTTTGGTAGACACGTGCAGAACTCAGCCGTTAAATGAAGAACTGTGCATGCAGAGACATTCAAGTGATTTTAAAATTTGAAACAGTTTAATTAAATTTGTAGATATCTAGTCAAAATAAAATTTGTGTAAAAAAAATTTCTGAAACATCAGATTTAGCTGTTATAAGAATGTTATACAGTTCAGAATAAGAGTTCTAAGCCAAGGAGAGTCCTACTCAGTGCCCTCTGAATCATCTTCCTCCTTTGCGTCATATCTGGCATCTGGAGCACCTATGGGCTGCTTCTCTCCATCATCTCCATCCTCAACATCATCATCCTCATCCTCGTCCATCTGAAGAACCTCCTTCTAGCACTTAAGGGTTGTAATCCTCTCATGTTGCCTCTCATCATGATCTTGTGTAAGTAGGTTAAAAGGTCAGCAAATCATGCGAGCATGCATACATATAGGTGTAGGGAGTGTCACTCACCCTCCACTACTGGGTGATGTCCAACATATTATCCCTCTGAGCCTTAATTAATCGGTACATGTAGTATCCTTGCTCCAAGGGAATCTGCATTGTTAATGAAATAAGTAATGCTAATGAACATGTTGAGAATTTTTCAGAGAATAGGTTGATGGTAAATTCATATAGTTGGTGCCAGTAGGTGAGGAGGCAGGTGTCAAACTCTTATATAGAGTCAAGAACAGCTGAGACAGCTCTCCAGGAGGAACCCAGTAATGAACCAAGGGACTCGGGGTATGATCAAGACTGGCCGCGACTATATCATAGATAGATACGGTGGGAGGTCTAAGTCACTGTGGCCGAACTGACAAACCCTTGCCACCCTAATTAGTGCGAGATATTTACGAAGGCCTCTTTTATGGCTGAGGCCTAACCCAAGGTGCAGGTCCAGTCGCTGCAGCCTGTAAATAAAAAACCATATCAGAACTGGATAACTCAGAAAAAGTGAGCTGAGAATCAAAAATATACTTGAGAAGTGGAACCAACAGTCAAAGGCACCCGCTGCAATAGATGAGTATGAATGAACTCCCGGTACCGACTATTGAGCCGTATAGTATTGTCCATGATAGGTTCTCTGGCTATGGACTGAGCAAGCTCAGTACCCTCTAACTCATGCATCTAGAGCATGCTTCTAGGAGGAGACTTGGGGATGTGTCTCGCCCCAACACCCTGATTCCAATTGAGGACCTGCTCACCAAGGTACCAGACCCGATAGTACGGCCTGCAAAGAAGAACCATCTTCTGGCCAAAGGGTCGAGAATGTGTCATCTCCATATTCCATCTATCTTCGGACCCCCACAAGCCGTTCTGAATCTGTATAGAGAACTAACAGGTAAGCGAGTCGAATTTACAAGATTACTGATATGGTTGTAAACATTTTAGGTACCACGTCTTGTGTTAAAGAGTTCAAATGATGCTGGTGAATGTGCACTCGAGTTAGATGCTTCTTCAGGGCACAGCTAGCACCCCATCTGCTTAAAGTCAGAAAATCATTCCCTAGACGCATCACTCCGACAACTAACTCCAATTCCGAAGCCCAGACCTGTCAAAGAAACATTGTTAGCTAATGTGAGGAAATAGATATATGGAAGAATTAGAAGGGAAAGATAGGATATAACCTACCAAAATGGCGTGCCAGAAGCCAAAAAACCTCTTAGCTCCACGAATGACCTCGTCCATACTCCTGTATAGGTAGGCCATAGCACAGCCACCCCAGTCATAAGAAGACACCCAATCCATGTCCCGTACAGACATCAGGAATATAAAATCTAGTGAGCTAGCAGTGTCAGCAAAGAGAGTTGTGCCGAAGAGATAGAGTAGGAATGCTTGCACCACCTGGTTGATCTCGCGAGGGGAGGTCATCGCTGTGACCCTCTCTTAGGTATAAAAGATCTAGATTGAATCGTGCTTAAAGGTTTGTGTCCCCTTCATCTTCAGTACCATACCAAGAAGGTACTCAACATAGGCTAGCTTGTCAGGAGACATATGGTGAAAGCTCACATCGAAGGGAACAGGATCTCTAGCACAGGCAATTTTTGTAATGGCAGCAAAGGAGACAAGATCCAGCATCATCTCTCTAAATAGTAGGTGAAAGGTGTGTGTAGTATCAAACCACCTCTCCATTAAAGCGTTCAGGGGCTAGTAGTCCATCTTCCCCTGCTCCTTGGGGAAAGAGAGAATGAAATCCTTGAAGCCGGTATCCTGAATCTGATCTTTTTGGTTATCAGTAAGCTCATCGTAGAAGGCTCAAGCTCCGTGAAAGTTCCCGGCACCCTTGAATGTTGGTGCATCATACTGTAAAAAGAAAATTAGGGAAGTTAAATTAGTATACACTAATTTAAATACCTAGAAATTAAGATAGAAAACCCAGAGTGCTGATGAGCCTGCCCAAGAGGTGAACGCCTCTTGCCCAGAGATGATTGCCTTTATAGTGAAGAGGCGATCGTTGCTCTGCCAAGAGGCGAATGCCTCTTGATAAGAGATGAACTCCTCCTCAAAGAAGCGATCGTCTCTTGTCAAGAGGCGAAGAGGCGATTGCCTCTGCGGATTGAAGAACAATCTCTGCTCTCAAATTTTGGCCAAATCTACAAATTATTCACTCATTTAGTCATGTTTCTAGTCCTAAGTGGTGATTAAACTATTACTACTCCTAACCTATTGAAATTTTGCAGGAAAAATGGAAGAATTTGGTTATTAACCTCTCCGGATGCATATGAACATAGATGAGTCCTCAAATCTACAAGGAGAGGAACCATCTCCTTTCTCGTGAATCCGAGGTTACGTGGAACATGAGCAGAAGGAGGAATGCGGTCCCATATTGAAGGAGGCGGTGTCCTTTCATCGCCCATTTATGGAAAAGTGAAAGTGGGAAAGAAAAGAGGAAAAAAAGAAAAAAATCAATCAAGATGTTAATAAATGGGAAAGGACTATTTCTTTGGGTGAGTCCTAAAAATTCAAGTTGAAGTCAAAGTTGTTAAATTGGTGACTAATTGGGCAAAGTTCCCGAGATGACATAGCATTTTGGAACTTCAAAGAATTCATTTCTCGGTTTGGTCAACCTGTAACTAGGGACAAGCTGTGGAATTTCTCTGATCAAAGTATCAGAGTTGAGGGACTACCTCTCGAGCCAGGAAAACCCGAGGATGACAACATGAGTTTCCCTTTTCAGAGGGACTGCCTCTCAGCCAGGAAAACCTGAGGATGACGGCGTGAGTTTCCCATTTCAAAGGGATTGTCTCTTGGGCCAAGAAAACCCGAGGATGACGGCGTGAGTATCCCATTTCAGAGGGATTGCCTCTCGGGTCAGGAAAACCCAAGGATTACAGTGTGAGTTTCCTATTTCAGAGAGACTACCTCTCGGGCTAAGAAAACCTGAGGATGACGGCGTGAGTTTCCCATTTAAGAGGGACTGCCTCTAGGGCTAGGAAAACCTGAGGATGACGGCGTGAGTTTCCCATTTCAGAGGGGCTACCTCTTAGGCTAGGAAAACCTAAGGATGACAGCATGAGTTTCCCATTTCAGAGGGACTGCCTATCGGGCCAGGAAAACTTAAGGATGATGGCATAAGTTCCCCGCAAGTGATAAGTCAGGCTTGATAGAGTTTTCAAAGATCACGACTGCATAAATGACTGTTCAGGTTTAAATCCTAAAAATCTATAGTTGGTGAACAGTGCATCGGACTAGGAAAACCTGAGGACCACAAACATGTTTCAAAGTTGAAGAATTTGCCTCTCGAGTGAAACTTGGGAATTAGGTATGTCATTTGTTATGTATATTATTTGTGTCATGTATGTTGGTTTTTCAAAAAATTTGAATGCATGGATGCTATTTTTTCAAAAAATCAAGGGGGCAAACTATGGACACCCGGTTTGGTCAGCCTACGACAGGGGATGAACTGTGGTTGTTCAGTTTGATCAGCCCGCAACAAAGCCCGATGATGAAGAGTTTGACCTTCAAATGCAAGAAAAAATCTAAATTCCTTTTACATAAGCCAAGCCCAACAACCAGGCCTAGGAATAAGCCCAAGCCCATGGCCCAACATTTAAGCCCTAGCCTAAGGGTTGAAGAAGCAATGGCCTCTTCAAAAACGAGCGATCGCTTCCTGACCAAGAGGGTCACCTTCTCTTCAGCTGCCTACTTGCTGCTGCATTAAATACAACATGTCAATGGTAGTATGAAGGGACCCACCACCTCACCTCTCTATATTGGGACGTGCATGGGTGTATTTTTTGAGAGAAAATAAGGGCTAAAGGGGATGGTGATAGGAAAGGTGTGGTAGGGTCATGATAGGAAGCTTTGGGGGGAGCTTAAAAGGGGAATTTTTAAACCAGGATTAGAATAAAAATGGAAAAAGAAAGAAGAGAGGAGAGTATTCTGGGGAAGAAGAGGGGACATTCTTGAATCAAAAGGAGGATTCAAGATTCAAAAATCTTTTTTTTCCTTGGAGAAAAGGGGGTATCTTGCATTGAAGTAAAGTCCAACACTTGAAGCCAATCTCTGAAGGCAAATCAATTTGAAAAAGCTCATATTTCAGCAACAATCTCTATACTTTCAATCTTCATTCATAGATTTACATAAAATTCAAGTCATTTGCTTATTCAACATATTTTTGTGTTTATTACTCTTGCTATACCACACTTTAATTTGATCTGTTGAAGTGTTAGGGTTAGTTTAAGGTTTTGAATATCTTTATACATAGTTTACTTAAGGTAGAGGTAAGGTTGTTGTTTGGAGAGTCGTTTGTGCTTGATGATTAGGCGATCGCCTCAATGCCAAGAGACGATTGCCAAGCGGTCATTACTTAGACAAGGTTTTGCATGGCTTTGTCTTATTTTTATATGATTTTTTTGCATGATTTCTCTGAAAACCCATGTCTCTTGTGTCTTTTTGAGTTATTATGCATGATTATCACCAATGTAGTGGATTGACTTTAGATATTTGTTCATTTCCTTTTGTATTCAATTTAATCTATGTAATTATATTTATGGATTCCTTTTTATAGGATTTCTTTTCTACTTTAGGAAGTTTATTTTTGCCTATTATAGGAAATTGGGATGAGTTTCCACTCTAAGGGAATTGACTCCCTTAATTAGTTCTTGAGAAGTTTTGTTACAATTTATTTTTAGTATATTTATGGTTTATTTTTTGTATATTATTTGTGTATGAGGGTTTTTTGGGGTATGTTTTCTGTTTATTTCTCTCCTATTCGAACTAAAGTATTGTAATCCTTAATCTGTTCCCCATTTATTTAGAATGAATGGTTGTAAATTATTATTTTCGATGATTGTTGGGACTTAAAGGCATGAAATGAGATTAATGTGCAAACTTGGACCTTAATGTAAAATTGGACAATTGATCAAAAGCAATTTTAATTTGCATAATAATAAAGAAACAATTGAATAATTAAAGGTAATAAAACACGAAACACAAAAGAAGGCCGACCTCAAGGTCGGGTGGGCATTCAGACGCCCATGCCCAGTTTTCAAACCCGTTCTCTGATGACGATTTTTGGGAACCTCTATGGAATCTAGTTGTTGTATAAGTGTGTCCCGACTTTTATCCGAGTGGCAACTCCATCTTCGTTTAGGTTTAAGACCTATTTCGTATTTCCTAGTGGGCCCTGAGCCCATACAGTGCCACGATCGCCAACATTTGGGCGCACGCTAAGCCCCATCGCCTACAACTATCATCTCGAGCACGCTTCCTTTGAAGAGAAGACATCTAAGGAGTCTTACTATACCTTGTTCTATTGGTAATTTGAATTTTTTAAAAAGCTCTTTGTGATTCAGGTGCTTCTATTAATTTAATGCCTTTATCTATGTACAGGAGACTTCGTTTAGGTGAGGCAAGAACTACAAACATATGCTTGCAGCTTGCAGATAGGAAGATTATGAAACCTGAAGGAATTGTGGAGGATGTACTAGTAAAAGCTAGGGAATTCATTTTTCCAATCGATTTTGTGGTACTTAACTTGAGGAAGATGAAGAAGTTCCACTAATTTTGGGGATGCCTTTCATGTACACTGCCAAAGCAATCATTAATGTCTTTGAAGGTACTCTCACATTAAGAGTGGGGGAAAAGTTGTAAGTTTGATGTTTATCAAGGTATGAAACACCCACCTAAACTTGATAATTGTATGCAAATTGATGTGGTTGATGATATTATGAATGAAGTCTAACGAGGGAGGTTGGCAAAATCTTATGAATTAGAAGAATTAGAGAAGTGCTTGTAGGTACAAAATTTTAAAAAAGAGTCTTCCAAGTACTCTTCTCTAATGCATAGAGCAGAATGACTTCCAAACATAACACATATCCCTCCTATTGAAAAACCACCTCAGTTAGAACTGAAACCTTTACCACCTCATTTGAGATACACTTATTTAGGTGAGAACCAAACTTTAAACTCAAACATGCAGGAGGGAGTTAAGAAAGAAATGCTTAAGTTGTTTGATACAATATCATATACCTTATCTCCGATAGTTCTTGGGTTAGCCCTATTCAATGTGTACCAAAGAAAGGGGGCAAGACAATCGTCAAAAAAGAGGGGGGAGATTTCATTCTCACCAGAGTTGTTAGTGGTTGGAGAGTTTGCATAGATTATTGGAAATTGAATGCAGCCACTATAAAAGATCATTATCCACTTCCATTTATTAATCAAATGCTAGAGAGAATTTTAGGCCATGCATATTATTATTTCTTAGATGGTTATTCAGGGTACAACCAAATAGCTATAACTCTAGAGGACTAAGAAAAGACCATCTTTACTTGTCTATATGGTAAGCTTGCTTATAAAAGGATGCCTTTTGGTTTATGCAAGGCACTGACCACATTTCAAAGGCGCATGATGACCATATTTGCAGACTTGGTTGAGGAAATAATGGAAGTATTTATGGATGATTTTTCAATATATGGAAATTCTTTTGAGAAATGTTTCACAAATCTTGATAGAGTGCTTGCCAGGTGTGAAGAGACTAATTTAGTCCTGAATTGGGAGAAATATCACTTCATGGTTGAAGAAGGTATTGTGCTTGGACACAGCATCTCAAGCAAAGGGAGTAAGAAAACAGTGCTAGGACAAAGAAAAGATAAAAAGCTTCATGTGATCTATTATGCAAGCAGAACATTATCTAAAGGTCAGATAAATTATGCCACTACTGAAAAGGAGATGCTAACAGTGATTTTTGCTTTTGATAAATTTAGATCATATTTACTTGGTTCAAAAGTGTTGGTTTTTACAAATCATGCTACTTTAAAAATATCTGCTAACAAAGAAAGACTCAAAGCCTAGGTTAATAAGATGGGTACTTTTATTACAAGAATTTGTTATTGTAATAAAAGACAAGAAAGGCATATAAAATGTAGTAGCAAACCATTTGTCAAGATTGGAATATGAGGAGAGCAAAGAGCAGTAGATGAGGAGATCAAAGATACATTCCCAGATGAGTTACTCTTTACTCTTCAAATTTTTGATATACCATGGTTTGCTGATATTGCTAATTTTATTTCTATTGGTAAATTACCCCCAGAATTTTCTAGCCAACAAAAGAAAAAACTGATTCATAATTCTAGAGGGTGTATATGGGATGATTCGTTTCTTTGGAAGATGTGCAGGGATGATGTGTACTTAATGAAGAAATCCATTCAATTCTTCATCATTACCATAGTTTAAGCTGTGGGGGACATTATAGACCTTAGAGAACTGCATCTAAAGTACTGAAAAGTGGTTTCTACTGGCCATCCATTTTCAAATATGTGAAGGAATTTGTGCAATCTTATGATTCTTGTCAACGAAGTGGAAACATATAAAAAAGGGATGAAATACTTCAAATAGGAATTTTGGAGGTTGAAATATTTGATGTTTAGGGTATTGACCTCATGGGACCTTTTCCATCATCAGAAGGTAACTGTTACATCCTTGTGTGTGTTGATTATGTGTCTAAATTGGTGGAAGCTCAAGCATGTATCAACAACAATGCAAAAACTATGTGTAAGTTTCTAAAGAAACTTTTTGCTAGATTTGGGATGCCCAGTGTTGTAATTAGTGATGGAGGTACTCACTTCTATAATAAGAACATGGAAATGTTGTTAACTAGGTATGGGGTTAGACATACGGTAGCTACACCTTATCATCCTCAGATTAGTGAATAGGTAGAAGTAAGTAACAGAGAGTTGAAAAGGATTTTAGAAAGAACTATGGGTAAATCTAGAAGAGAGTGGGCTAGAAAGCTTGATGATGCTTTATAGGCTTACAGGACATTTTATAAGACACCAATAGGGTTATCACCTTTTAGGTTGGTGTATGGAAAAGCTTATCATCTTCCAGTGGAAATAGAACACAAAGCATATTGGGCAGTGAAGACTCTGAATTATGACCTCAAGGAAGCAACAGAGAAAAGGATGCTATAGTTGAATGAGTTAGATGAAATTAGGCAAGAAGCTTATGAGAACTCTAAATTATATAAGGAGAAGGTCAAGAGGTGGAATGATGCATATATGAGACAGAAAGAATTCTATCAAGGGGACCAATTGTTTAAAGACTGAGACTTTTCCTAGGAAAATTAAAATCGAGATGGTCAGGACCCTTTACTGTGACTAAGGTATACCTATATGGTGCAGTTGAGGTGATGCCTAGTAAAGGGGAAAGCTTGAAAGCTAATGGTAAAAGACTGAAAAAGTACTATAGAGGCAATGTTGATAATTTCAACACGTTGTCTACTTGAACAAGTTGGTGCAGTGACACAAGAGAAGGTCCAGCTTATGACCCTTTAAAAAAGTGCTTCTTGGGAGATCAACCAAGTGTAGAGTATAATTTTAATTTTTATTTATTAATTAATTTATTTTTATTTTTATTTTTATTCTTTTTGTTTTATTTTCTTTCATTAACCTCCCCTATGCTAAGAAATTCCAAGAACACACTTGCATTAGAATAGAAAGGAACTTGGAGATGACAAGATTGCAGTCATCTGTGGATATTTAGGGAAGTAAACTTTAAAGTTTTCTTTCATTATTGTTTGGAAAAGTGTGATTACATGTTTTATATATCTTGTATATTGAGAAGTGCTAAAAATTTGGTTGATATTAAGCATTTGTTGAATACAATTGGAAAAGAGAATGGTTATCAAAGTTGTGATATGTTTTGTGATTTGTGTTTAAAAGCATTTTGGAGCAGAAGATAGGTGCACAACTGTGCACGTGAAAGTGCACAGTCATGCATTTAGCTCTCTGAATTAAATGCTCGCAGGTTTGGCCGTGCACCTGAAAGTGCACAGCCATGCATCTGGTACATTGAAAATCATGCTCGCAGGCTTAGGCGTGCATCTGAAAGTGCATAGCCATGCACTCTCAGACCCTAGAATGCTACAATCAGGCTTGGGTAGGCACTCAAGAGTGCACAACCATGCATTACCTGATTCATCTTTGCACTTAACTTAAGTGCACAACCATGAATCGTGACATTGTAGAACTTAAAATCATGCCTTTTCGTGTTGTTCAAAGCAACTCTTTACTTTCTTCTTTCCAAAACTGTTTTAAATAGCCTTCTCATCATCTTCACTCATCATTCTTTTCCTAAACACAAATATTTCTTTCCTTTCTTATTTCTCCCACATTCAAACCATAGATTTTTCAAGATCATCATTCTAATTTCTCCATTCTCTATTCACTTTCACTTTCAATCATGCCAAGGCAAAAGTGCTAGGCATCCAAGCAAGTTGCTCCTCCTCCCAAATGTTCAAGATTAGGTGGAAGCTCAAATAATCCAAGAGGGGAAGAGGAAGAGTAAGAGGTAAAGAAATTCCCTCAAACTATTATTTTTGGTAGTGAATTCCAACATAAGAAATTTGAGGATATTGTACGTAGGAAGATTCAACCTAATAAATACTTGGATAAAAATGCTTTATCGATTATGAGATTGTATGATGAGGTATCTTTGCTTTTGAAAAATGTTAGGTGGGAACAACGAACATATCCTTCTTACCTTATGCAACATGTGAGTTCTTATCATTATTTCATTTGGATGAGAGGGCTAGGTTCATCAATTTTAGGCTTAGGAGTAGATATTTTCAAATGGAGTTGCCTAAAATGAATGATGTTCTTAAATTTCCTGAAGAGCATGGAGCAAATATTCAATTTGATAGGAATGAATTTTGGAGAGAGTTGATAGGTGATAGGTGTGCAACCTACGAGGCTAGGACTTGTAGAGAGTCAAAAATACGTTCATATGCATTGAGATATGTACACTGAGTCATGGCATACATGATTTTTGGTAGGAAAGAAGGGGGACTTGGTTATTCCAAACACTGAATTACAAGTCCTATATTGTATGGTGCATAAGAGAAAAATAGATTTATGCCATGCGATTGCCTTGAAACTAAAAGATGTTGCTCAAAGTTTCAATGCGGCAATAAAAATTAGGGGTTTGGTTATGGCGTTTGTGTGTTATGTCGGGTTTGATATAGATGACATGCCATTTTAGAAAGTTAAGGGGAGAGACAAAGTGGACTTATCCATGACTCAAGCAATAAGGATAGTACAACACATGTACGATGGGTATAGGCTCACATCACTTGCACCACTCCATGGTGGATGACAACCACCTCCAAATGAAGAAGAAGAGGAAGAAGAGGTTGGTGATATGGTTGAATGAATGGAAAATTTAGAACTGCAGATGGTCGTCTTGGATGCCAACATGGAGGAGTTTACTCAAACTGTTCATTTGATGGATCAAGACATTCATGCATTTTTCATGAATCAAGGATTCGTGCTTTCTTCCTTTTAACCACCACAAGAGGAGCAGCGAGATAATGCCCCGCCACATGAGTGATTTATGTGTTTATTGCATTTTACTGTTTTGTTTGTTTTAATTATTAAGATGTTAGCACAATTTGAATTTTTTTTAAGTTTGGTTTATTGGTGAACACTTTTTTAATAGTTATGAAGGGTTGTATGAATGTTAATTTAATTTTAATGCAATAGTTTGTTTTAGTGCATTCTGCAGAATGCAATTATACTAATATAGCTATGCACAACCGTGCACCTGCATTTCCCCAGAGTCTGCAATCAGGAATGGGCATGCATTTTAAAGTGCACAGCCATGCACTATCCCAGGAACAAAAAAAAAATAAAGAAACCTAGGTGCACGGCCATGCACCTGTGCAGATTTGCATATCAGAAACCTTACTTTGTTAGCAAGCAAACATTAAGGACAATGTTTAAATTAAGTTTGGGGGAGGATTTATCAATTTTTGGGAAGTTTTTACAATTTTATTTTTATTTTTGCAATTTTCTTTTATTTTCTTTTTCTTTTAGGATTTGAATTCAATTACCTTTTTAATTTTAATTTTTTCTTTTTATTTTTTTCCTTTTTTGTTAGGTTTTTATTTCTGGAATTTAGTAAGTCAATATTTAAGAAATTTTTTTTTCTTTTATTCTTTCCTTTTTATGAACCATTGAATTTTTCTTTCCTTCCTAAAGTGAGGAGACAATTTCTAGGTTTTTATTTTTATTTTCCTTTAATGTTTAGGGAGAAATTTTTATATAAAGAATTCAGGCATGCTATAACCCTAATCAATTGTCGTTGTCATTTTTTTCTTTTTTGCACTACTAATATTCAACTCTTATTTTGAAGATGTCTCAAGAAAAGCATAAACAATCAAGTCAAGGAAAAGGTAGTTAAAGGAAAGGTAAGCAATTATGAAAAAAGGGTAATGAGGTGAGTGATCTCACTAAAGAATACGGTGCCCCTTTCGCTATTCGCTCACATGAGGAGGGTAAGAAATTTCATTCTCTTCTGAAGTGAAGATTCACCTTGCCTAAATTCTTTGATGATTGTATGCTATATAACATAGGAGTTGATGAAGATTTGGAAATTTTGAGTGACCAATTAGGGTGGTCCAAGTTCTTTAAAATGAAACATGACACTTTGTATGAGCTTACACTTGAGTTCTACACTACTTTTGAAATTTTGAATGATGACATATACTTATTTTTGTGTAGATTTTTTTGAAGAAAGTTTCATGTTGATTGTGAACTTATGGCCTATATTTTTCCTATTGGGGGACTCAAACAACTGATGCAATGCAAAAATGCATACTTATTTAGGAGTATTTTAGTAGTTATATTGTTTATTTTGCATATGATTTTATGTTTTTATGTTCTTAGGATGTTAATTTTGTTTTCCAAATGCATTTTAGGTTTCCTTGTTTGT
>CATIWM010240767.1:0-13795 GCA_949671775.1 Mallotus repandus
GAAGAAAAAGAGAAAAGAAAGGTTTTGCGATTTTTTTAAGTTGTTGTCCTTTTTTTTATATAATAATAATAATAATTGAATACTAACAAAAATCAAATTTAGCTCTCTTAACCTTAAAATATACACAATAAAATAATTTTATTAAAATAAAATTAACACACTTTTATATAATAATAATGAAAATAATTCTCATCACCAATTATTCAAATTTAATTTCACAAAATAATAATCTTAATACTAATAAAATATTTATTAACACTGCAAGTCTCAAAAATATATTTTTTATAATTTTTAAAAATTCGGGTTATAACAAATTAATATGTATAATGATAATTTTGATTATTAGAAGGTATAAATTAATTTTGTTAGCTAAATTAGTATTTTTGTATATTTTGTTGATTTTAGATTAATTTCTGGAAATAATATAAATGTATATAAATATTATAGTATTTAATTATTTTATGATTTAATTATATTTAGAGTTAAAATATTTTTATGAATTTTTCGGAATTTTATAAATAATAAATTTAAGTATAAGCTAGAATTTTACTATTTATTTGAAAATAAATCTGTTTTATATTTTATTGTAGAAATAAATTAAATTATGGTATTTAAATGAGATTTTATGATTTTTGGTAATTTATTGAAAAATTATATTATTTTATAGATTGTTGTGAATTTGGAACTCGATCGGAATTATGTGTAGTTTGGGAGTCCGATCCGAGTATGGTAATGTATGAGAATATTCGAAGTGTGTTTTCATGCAGGAACGGTTCTAATTTTAGTAGAGAGATGTCCGTTTTACAGAGGAGATTCTACTAAATTTTCGGTAGATTTCTTGTAAAGCGTGACATTGGCCTGTGTCAAAATTCTAGTTTTAGACGAGTTGTGTCTTAGATCGAGTCAATTCCTTCACTTCATGAATTTATTTATTTTATTTTATGAGCATATTTTAAATAAATATTATTCATTTTAGAGAACTCCGGGGCACGAGCTATAGCACCAGGGCAGCAGAGAACGCGTCACCCGGCACGCTCAACCTATGAGTTAATTTTATGAGATGTGTGTTGTGTGTGTTTCAATATATTTTATAGCAATTAAAAATAAAAGCATGTTTAAAAGAAAAATTATTTGTTATGTTTTATTCATTGATTCAATTGTTCATTTATTCATTATTTAATGATTTATTTATTCTATTTAATTATTTATAATTCGAATTGATTTGGAGATAATGGTAGAACGTGTTACCTAGTGGGTATCACTAGGACCACGTGCGCACGGGTAATATCTTAGTATATGATTAATATGTAAATGGTTAGAGCTCGGTGGAGCTAGTACTCTTGGATTGGTAAAAGAAAAGGGATATAACCCGGTTGATGCATTGCTCTCGGGACATCCATATGGAATAAGTGAAATGACTGTGGTAGTAACTCGGTTGATGCATTGCTCTCGGGACGGCAGTCACTTAGATTAAGAGAGCCGAAAGGCAATTAGAATAATGATTCAGGGCTCTACCAGTTTTCCACCAAAATAATTATTTTAAATATTTTCATACAAGGATTTCATATTAAAGGGATTTAAGAAGTTTTCAAAGAGACTTTATATAAATATTATCAAGAAAAGTAAATGATTTTAATAATTATGATTATTTTATTTTATACTGTTTTTAAAAAGGGTTTTAACAAATGGTTTAAAAAACTACATGCATTTTGTAAAATTGATTCACTCAGTGAGGTCTGATCCCCCCTCAACTTATTTTTTTCAGGATGTCACAGTCAGTCTTCTAGTATTCCCACTTTGCGCTGAGTTTGTTCTTCACTGGCTGTATTATGTATGTTAATTTAATTTGTATATTGTGTAATTAAATTCTAGACAATGCAGTAGTTAAATTAAAAATATGTATTATTGGTATTCTATTTATATCTGAATTTGAAATATTTTATTTAAAGAATATTGTTTTTATGATTTTAATATTGTGCATTTATTATAATTTATTGTTAAGTGTGTTGTTTTTATTCCGCAAAATTTTTTTTAAGGCTTGCTATGGATTTTGGTTACTTTATGTATCCCCATTCCTTAGTGCCGGTCACGTACTTTCGGGTTGGGTCGTAACATACAACTAGAAAACTAAATA
Source organism: Mallotus repandus (assembly GCA_949671775.1). NCBI lineage: Eukaryota > Viridiplantae > Streptophyta > Magnoliopsida > Malpighiales > Euphorbiaceae > Mallotus > Mallotus repandus. The sequence goes on from CATIWM010240767.1 coordinate 2,135, forward strand.
AATAACTATTTTTTCATCATATATTTTATATACAAATGACATTTATATATGTACACAAACCTTAAACCAACCAAAATTACGAAGTTTAATGCTATTAATGTTTAAGTTATAAAAAAACTTAATAAATTTATTATTTTTGTTAATATTTAAATATATATATATATAACATTAAAAAAATTATTTAGTCTCAAATCTGTCATCCGGCACTAAATAGTGACAGATTCTACATCCGTCACTATTTAGTGATGGATTGGTGACAGATTTCTAATTAAGTAATTTTTTTTACTAAATAATTTGACTAAATTAAATACAAACAAATAATTGACACACACACACACACACACACACATATATATATACACACACACACTAATCTTAAACTAACTAAATTATGTCGTTTATATTATCAAAACTACATGGTTTAAATCTTAATTATTATGTTTTAATAAGATCAATTGCAACTAGAAAAGTAAATAAATAAACTATTTTTTTCATCATATATTTTATATACAAATGACATTTATACACGCACACAAATCTGAAACTAACCAAAATTAAGAAGTTTAATGCTATTAGTGTTTAAGTTATGAAAAAAACTAAATAAATTTATTATTTTTGTTAATGTCTAAATATAAATAGATATATAACATTAAAAAAATTATTTAGTCACAAATCTGTCACTATTTAGTGATGGATTGTACTGTCATTAATTTGTGATGGAAATGCATCCATCACAGATTTTTTATATTTAATATAATTATTGTTGTAAAAATTTCGTGACAGAATAAGTGTCCTTTTGTTAAAAAACTGTCACTAATATTTGCGCGCCATTTTTCCGCTAAATTTTTGTGACAGATTTTTTTCCGTCACTAAATTTGTCATTAAACCATCACAAAATTTGTCATCTTATTTTCTAAATTTTACATGCTTTATTTTAGTGACGGAATTTTTTTCGTCACTAATTGTCACTCCCGTACCCTAACTCGAAGTACATTTGCATTCATTATGCATTGCATTTATATACTATATATTGATTGAATTTAAGTATAAGTTAGTATATATAGATATAGTTATAAAGGAAAGGACTCAATTGTAGCAAATGATTGTCCTTGATTGAACAATTGAAAGCTTGACAACTTAAGCATTTCATTAAGGACCAAAAGGAGTATTTTACATATTATTTAATTATTTTTTGGGTATAGCTTCTTCCATTGTAAGGTACAACCATAGAAAGAAAGAAAGAAAGAAAGAAAGAAAGAAAGAAGACTTAAGAGAAAGAAAAGAGAGTTTAGAGAGTTTCTTGATTTCTTCAAGTTGAGCTGGTTTATACAAGAGGGATTTGAAGATCTAAATCAATTTTCAGGCTATAATCATTATCCCTAAAGCTTTAGTTATTGATTTGGTAAGTAATTTAAGTATTTTGGATGACATAATTTAGGGTTCTTAAGTTGCAGATTTTGAGTTCTTTAATTCTGGTTTATTAGTCTCTATAATTCGATCATATCTTAAGGTAGAAAGTTTCAAATTAAGTTTTATTTTATTATTTGGAAACTTTGAAAAGTTATCTAAAACTTTTTATCTTTAAGCATTATCTGGTTTAGTCTCTATGTTAGGGTGATAAGAGAAAATATTTTATTGCTCAGTCTATCAGTTTGTTTGAAATAATTATAATTCGTTATATATAACTTTATTTTTGGGTGTCCAATTGATGTGAAATGTTTCTAGCATGTTCTAGACATATATATCTAATATTGATTAAAATTTTAGCTCAAAATTCCTTTTCTATAAGTCTCAAAAAATTTTCAAGCTTAGTTTATGAACCAAGTTTACAGAGTTCATGAGTTAAAACTAGTCTATATTCTTTTTGTATATCTTCAGATAGGAAACTTAAAGTTCAGTTTGGTTTGATTATGAAAAAACTTGAAAGAGTTATCTAAAACTTTTTAGTTTTGAATTGGAGTTGATTCCATCTGTAACATGGTCAATCAAGGCCATACTTTTAATTGCTCTGTTTGCCAAGACTATTGAAGCTAGTTATGTTAAGCTATCCTTAACCTCTTTTATAGTTAAGAAATTGAAGTGAAATTTTTATTGAAGAAACTAGAAATATAGATATAAGTTCTTTTTTTAAAAATTTGAGGTTAAAATTCATTTTCTACAAGTCAAAGAAATTTTTCTAAGTTAGGCCTGAAACAGCCCTTTAGGTTGTATGAATCTGTTTTGTTGAATTAAGTTGATTTGCATATTTATGCATATCATATGGGGGCTGCATGGTTAGCTCAATATGTGGGATCATTATATTGGTTATTTTTAAATAAATTTCATGATTTAGGTGCTGAAAAAGGCAAGGAAGTTGGTGGTGCAAAATAAACAATTCAGTGAATCGATTGTGTTTGTTGTGAAGGCTATTTTGGTGAGTAGATGTTCAAGCCCTTAAAATATGTTTATTTCAACAATGAAATGAGCTTTTAATGTTGTTTTTACAGACTTGAAATTGTTGTATTTGAATTATTTCAATTAAGCTTATTTATCTCATGAATTACTAGTTATGATACAAGCTTTGAAATAATTATGGTTTTAAGTTCACAAGTAAATTGTGTTACTACTCTATGTTTTTATTTGGTAATATAATTTGAAATTATTTTGGATATTCAATGATTTAAATAAGATTATAATCAACTTGATTTTATTCCTTTGAATTATGATGAGAAGTGGTTTGATCTTGAATACTCTAGTGAATTATAAATGTGATGGAATTGTTTTGATCATTTATTTGATGAAAATGGTAGTTGGTTTTGTGTATTACCACCCTATATGAGTTGTGTGAATGTACTGAGGTGATATATGCACATATGAGATTTTGTTGGTTGTTATTGCACAATAAATAACATGGCACTTGATCGCAGGACGGTGAAGGGGAAGGGCCATTCTATGCTAATATGGTAGAAGGGTTAGCCTTCAAGTGTGCCTAGAGAGTGAGTTTGTGATGGTCTGTATGTTATGGCTGGGTTTGTGATGCTTGTTATAGGATGGCTAATACAAATGAAAGGATGTATTGATGTTTGTAAAAACATGCGATTTAATTGATTAAGTTTTGAATATGGTTGAAAGCGAGATCAGATTTGATGTTTTAAGTGAATGATAATTTGATTATAAATACTCGAGTATCTTAATTTGAGATGTTTATTATGTTTAATTTAACTAAATTATTTTTCTGCTTGTGACATTTATTCACTGAGTATTTCTGTACTCATATTACTCTGTTTTAAAAACATTTTAAGATAACAGGGCTTGATAGTTAGTGAACAGAGTTGAGTGAGAGTAGATAGAAGTTTCAGAATAAGGTTGGCCAATATTCTTGTTGGTGAAGCCTTGTATTTTATTTTTTTAGTCTTGTTTGTGTAAGTGTTGTAAAAGAGTATATTTTTAAGTTAAATAATGGTGACTAAGTTATATGTAATATAAGTGTTTGGAAATGTGTTTTATATTATCTTAATGATGTTTTCACTACTGTGCTTTTAGTTACAAAGATTAATATCAATCTAATTTGAAAAGGGAATTTTCTATATTATCTGATTACTTTATACATATTTTATTATTCATAAATGCGTATCTTACTATTCATAAAATACATATTATTTTAAAAGTTCTTATACTTTAAATGTAACATATGAACAAGAATAAACTTTTAAAAGAAATTAATTTAATTTTTTTCCAAATATAATAATATTTATAATATGTTTAGATCAAATTAAATATTTTGTTAATGGTTGGTTTTAAATGTTCATCTCGGGTTATGTGAGACGAGGTGTGACACTAATATCCTTCGCTAATTATAATTTTCATTACTAATCCGTCACTAAGACGTCATAATTTAGTGACTTAAATTTTCTTCACTATTTTCCATCACTATTTTATAGTTTTTTTTTTTGTAGTGCCTAATAAATATCCTCTCCCCTCGGATTCATAGGTGAACTGAAATTTGAATGCGGCATCGAATAAACTGACCATTCACACAATGCTTGACTGGAATCAAGAACATCACCGATTCCCTGAGCAATAGGAGATGAAGCAGAAACCAATGCCAATCTTGCTCATGAGCGTCACCAGATTGCTGACCAACATCAACATAACACGAACCATCACTACTATTTCCTTGGTCATTTGCTACCCCATCAGCGTTGGAGTGAAAATCACTAAAACTAGGAGACGAAGACAAGCTTGTACTAGCAGTTGCCCATGAAAAAAAATTTGAACAAAACTCTTGTTACAATAAAATAGTGAACCTCTTTGCTTCAAATTCCACAACAAAATGATTGCTAACAAATTCCATAACAATAGTGTTAACCAATACCCTGGTTGTGTCAAATTCGGTTTTCTAATGAGTATTCATATCTACCGTAAGAAATTTGGCAGTCAAAGCAACCAACCGCTTAAAAAATTATCACACCAAAGATGAAGAGGAATTCCATGACGTTAGAGCCATACAAAATGTTCAGTGATCAGAATTGACTCTTTCCAATCCCTTAACTCAATAAACCATTCATAAAGAAAGGAATGATGTGAATAACAATCTTCTTTATCCACCTTTATTGGAAAAGTGAGAAGAACTCTCTTGCCACCTATTCATTTTGCTTGAATGGAAATCAGACACATAGACTAAATGAGACGTTGAATAAAAAAAACTAGTTGAATGCTTCTCAAAGTGGCAACACATGAATGATCAAGCCACTATAAAGTATCTACTATTTTAGGGAAAACATCTAAATTCCACTAAAAAAGATTTAGTTTTAGGTAAAAAATTCCATCTGATGAACTCGCAACAACAGCTGGTTTCCTAGCCTCCTCAATGCGACATCCTCGTAAAACCTCAACAAAAGACTGATTATCACTAGTTGGATTTGCAGAATGAACCGGAACATGTTTCTTGACAGCAATAGAAAGAGAACGTTATGTGATAGAATTGGTTATGGCATTTTGATTGTTTTCAAAAGGCCGACTATAAAAAGAGACTTCACCTAGAAGCTTGGAACCGCCTATGGCAACTGTGTTGATGAAATTAAGGATAGCTGAAAAATCTTCAATATTTTGAATATGTAAAAAGGAAAATATAATCTATCTCAAAAAAGTTTTGATGGGAATAAAAACCTCATCAATTCTCTAATGTTTGGCAAAGAGATTCCACAGGTTATGAGTAGTCCAATTATGGGGAAAATTATGAAAGAAAATTACTCTACCTCTTCTTGGTGGCTACTTCTTGGTAGATTGTCGGAGAAAGTTTCTCTCTCTCTCACTCCATCTGTCTCACTCATATTGCTTACCTCGGATGATTATATATGTATATATATGTACTATAATGATCTCTGTAATTTGTTTATTATGTTCCTTTTTCTACATTGATCTATTTATCAATTGTCTCCCTTACACTGGTCTTTTCAATTTCCTTATGTAATTATATTTTAGATACGTGATTCAATTTTATAGAAATGAAGACTCTACAAAATAAATTATAGTATATGTAGACTTATCACTTCATTTTCTATCATATTTTTTGTTAATATATTATCTCCTAGTCTTGCTTCATCCTTCAATTGATCTTCTGGGTAGCCCTCAGTAACTATTGCAAGACAATTTTTACCATCGTCCTTTTTCTCCTGGATCTATTGTTTATCTTTTTTAGTTAATAGTTCTAAAAAAAATTTAATATTTAAAGTTATGTTCAATCCTCTATCTGACATGTTTATTGTTACTCCAATATGTATGAGTTTAGTTGCATCATTTGTTCTTTTGCTTTGATTTTCTTTAGAAAAAAAAAATCCATGTTTATTTTGTTTATTCATGAAACTACATCATATAAAAATGTCATTTTGTTTATTCATGGGTACTATATTCTATAAAAATGTAATTAGTTAGACTGATGGCAGTGTCATTTTGTTTGGATCCTTCATAATGATAATATATAAGATTTTTTTTGACCAACTAAATTTCATTCAATAAAAAGTTGGAGGTTACATTCTATGTCATTTTAAATGAGCTGAATGAACTGAGGGTGAACATTAAAGCTATGATCAAGCAAAAGCAGGTTGCCAATATTTTTTGTTAGCCAATTTGCTATGCTATTAGTTAATCTAGGGATATAGGATACTATAACTTTAGGTCTTTGACGTAGCGGAAACTTACAAGAACAAGATAGTTATATTGCTAGACGTTGAATCGCGCACGATTACCGCCAAACAATCCTCTAAAACCTATTGAATTGCGCACAACTACTAGGATTTAGGCATCCAAATCGCACTCAATTTGGGATAAAAATAATCTCTGATTATTAAACAATGAAAAACTGTCTCACAATAATGAAAAAGACAAATAAATAGGGCTATAAACGAAAACCCTAAAACAGAGAAGCAAAATACTGAAAATATCCCAAAAATATCCCAAAAATATCCCAAAAATATACAAAACACGAAATAAAACTTTAAATGGAAATTTAAGGACCAAAACAATCGAATTAGAGGAAAAAGTTGATTTGCAACAAGCATAGCTGTTGCACCCGTTGTAGATCTCTGAATTAGCTTTGATTTGATATCTTGTGGGCCCCACAGTTCATCCCGTGCTAGGAGTTATGGCCCGTTGAAGCCCGCTTGCGCACTTGGGCTCTATCAAACCCATCCATGTACGCCAAGGCCATCTGATCCACATCAGTCTTTGATCCAAAAGTGGCTTTATATCTTCAATAATTGTTGTTATCTCCCATGAAGTGGACTCCGCTTAAGAGTTTAGGACTTGAATTACTTTTAAGTAGTCAAATTCAATAGTGATTGCTTGTGAAGGAAGACTGTTAGCAAATCTTATAGCTTATCTTATTGCAACCATTTCAGCTTGAAGAGATTAATGGCAATGAATGACATTTGTTGACATATGTATGATTTGGCCTCTATAATCTTTGCATATCAAGGTTGATTTGTTGCAAAGAGAGTCATGGTTAAAAGATGCATCATAATTTATTTTCCATTCTCCTTGTTGTATTGTTCTCCATTTTGCCTCTTCAACTAAAAGTGGGCTGTCAGTGAAAGGTCTGAGAATTTTAGAGCTACTCTCCAAGCTTTGAATGCTATTCCAACAAACTTGAATTTTGGAGATAATTTGCATGGGGTCTTCCATCTTTCTGTTGAAAACTAGATTATTTCATACCTTCCATATGTGCCAACAAATGCCTGCTATAAGATTTTATAGTTCTACACTCCCATTGGCTCATAGCATTTTGTTAGTAGCTTCCCACCAATTAATGAAAGAACTGAATCCTATTGCATTTGAAACATATCCTAAAAGGCTTGCATGCCAGATGTTCCTTGAGTGTTCACAAAAGAAAAGGAGATGCTCTAAGGATTTTGAAAGTTGAAGACATCTTTGACAAGTGGGGTTGATCTTGCAGCCTTTAGCTCACAACCCTTCATCAGGAGGGAGTGGATTTCTCGTGCAGGGCGGGGGGGGGGGGGGGGGGGGGTGAACATAGACCAAATTGAATCCTATAGCTTGAGGCACAGATTATTATTTATAGAGGAGGAGGAATTCGACATTCGATTAAACTGTGAGAGTTTTAATAGCTTGTATATAGAATTCACCAAGTACATGCTTGATTTTTCATGATGCCATACCATTTTATCCTGACCAATACCACTGTCAATTGATATGCATTGGATTGCCGTTTTCTCTTCACTTGTGAAAAACGCCTATAAAAGACTTGAATCCTAGTTCTCCATTTGCTGATTAATGAGGTCCTTAACTAGAAAAGAGTTACAGTTCTCTGGTTTTTGAGAATGAATATAGAAGTCTGATAGAAAGGGAATCCAATGATCAGACAATATTTTGATATCAGCACTGGAGTGAACATTCCACCTGTATCATTTCACTATAATTTCTTTTCCATAGAGTATGCTGCTTCATATCCATGATGGCTTTAGACCCTGTTTGGCATTAAGGAAGGTGGTAAAAGGATAATAAATTCCTTTTAACACCTTTGAATAAAGAGGGTCAGGAGATTGAATAAGCAAGCCTCCACCCTATTTTACCAAGAAGAGCTCTATTGAAGAGTTCTAACTGTCTGAAACCCTACCTCCATGTTTCTTAGATTTTGTCAATTCAGCCTAACTAACCCAATTCATTTTCTTATCTGTGAGGTTTTGGGACCATTAAAAGCTCTTGATAATTTTTTTATAATTCATTTATCACATACACAAGAAGCTTAAAACTAGACATAATGTAGAATGGGAGGGCATGTATCACTGCTTTTATCATAATCTCTCTACCAACTTGCGAGAGGAATTTACTTCTCCAGGATTGAATCTTTTCCTTTGCTTGGTCTATTAGAAAATTGCACATCAGTTTCTTTGACTTAGCCCATTCTATCGGAACTTTCAAGTATTTGGTGGAATATTTTGACTTAACCATTTGGAATAAGGCACAAGTTGATCTAATGGTCTCTTTCTCAACATTCTTGCTAAAGAAAAACTTAGACTTGTTCAAGTTTATTTTCTAAATTTATTCCAACAGAAAATCATCCATAATGTTTTTTTAATAACTATAGCCTCTTCTATGTTTGCCTTACCTTCAGCTCTCCATGTATTGCCGTGCCACATATAAGAGTTAGTATGGAGGAAAAGTGATAGTATTATTTTCTTAGTCATTTTCTATAGAACTTTCACAAATGACATATGTACCTAAATTTCAATTTTAAGGCAAAAACTAGAACTACACTTTTCTAGTGGCAAAGGGCTTCATCGTCTTAAAAGAGAAATATAATCCACTTTATTCAAATGCTTATCTACATGATCAAACTATCCTAGGATTTTGACATAATATATATATATATATATATATATATAATCCACCTTATTTCATAGTTATTATTAATAACTATGAAATCATTTTTGAGATTATTTTTCTACAATTTGATAAAATTAAAATTAAAACTAATTTATAACAAAAAATTTTATATTTTTATATTTATATATTTTATTATAAAAAATTTCTTACTATATTTTATTGAATTTTCATATATTTTTTATTTTTGAAAATTTTTCATATATTTTTTATCATAAAAGTATAAATAAGAAAATTTTTATAATAAAATACACAAGTATAAAAATAAAAAATAAGTTTTTGTTTTGATATAAATTAGGTTTAGTTTTAATTTTATCAAATTGGAGTCGTATTAATCTCAAAAATAATTTCACTAGTTAACAATATTAGTTTCTCATTTTTTTAGTACAATCTTTTGAATTTTTATAGTTTTAATTTTTAAAATATATGCTAAATTATGTTTTATATTTTTATGAAATTTTCAAATATTTAAGAATATTTTATTAATAATAAAGCATTGAATTTTACACTTTTTTCTATTATTTATTTTATTAAAATTATTCTAATAATTTTAATAAATTTTTAATTTTTTAATTAAACTTATTCTAATATTTTAGTAGGGTTTATTCACAAGTTTTATAAAAGGTTAGGGTTCTTTCTATAATTGCTCAAATCTACTTAGCATCTGCAGGCTTCTATGTTAAACAATGGACTTCACTAACGGACATAACTTTCTGTTAAAAGTAATTTTAACAGAGAGTTGAGTTTGTTAACTTTTGAAACGATGTTGGTAAAATTGATAGCAAAATTAGGTTATGATTTTATTTGCAAGTGTTATAAAATGTTAGGGGTTTTATGTAATAATAACAACAACAACAACAACAATAATAATAATAATAATAATAATAATTATTATTATTATTATTATGTAAATGGTTTTGTAGGGAAAGTTTTTTTCTTGTTTTGGTGTTTGATCAAATTTTTAGTTTCTTTAAAGTCTTGAATTTTTTTTTAGTTTTTAAATATACATTTACTTACATGATTATTTGTACATAATATTAATAGTAAATAAATAAGATGTAAAAGGACAACATTTTAATTCTTAAACTTGTAGATTTTATCCATCAAGATAACATTAAACGTTTCCACAGAATTTTTTAAGGTATATATAAGTTAATAGTTCAATCTTGGCCTTCCCAAACCTATTTAAAAACCAAATGTGCGGGTAAATAATTAAGATGGTAAAGGTAAAATTGCTAAATGTTCATTGTGACTTGGTGATACTATGGAAACCCATATTTCAAATCCAAGTTTGAAGCATTTTAGACCAAGTGACCAAAATATAAAAATTTAAATAAGAATAAAATAAAAGATAATAGTGAAAACCTATCAAAATAAAACTTTTTGGCAAGTACAGTCATGCGAGTTTAATTTGCATCAATTTACTGAATTTTATTTTTCCAATAAAAATGTAAAGTTATTGTCTAATCGTAAAAATTATTTTAATAAAAATGTAAATATATGTTTTTATGTTCCAATTAAGTAAATTATACATATACACACAAAAGCATATAGCAGATGCATTAATAAATGTATAAATTGCATAAACAATTTCAATTAATGAATCAATTTCAATTCCGGTTGCAAATTAAGATTATGTAAATCTTTTTTTTTTTTCCTATATTGAGTTGATTCTTCCTAAATCAAACTCAAAATCATATAGCAGATGCATTAATAAATGTATAAATTGCATAAACAATTTCAATGTAAATCTTTTTTTCCTTTTTCCTATACTGGTTGGATTCTTCCTAAATCAAACTCAAAAACACCGACCTAGTTTCTTTCTCTTGTATATATATGTGCAAGCATTAAGAAAGAAAAGAAAAGGAAAAAAAAAATCAAGAATCGCCTGAGTCTCAAACAAGTATGCATCAAAACCCTCTCTCGGCGCTGTTGTCCGGTTTAAGATTCAGTCCTAAGGACTCCGAGTTGTTCTGCCATTATCTTTACGGCAAAATTAATGGCACCCTTTCTCCTGCTGATTTTTCTTTTGTCAGAGTATGCAATTTGTATGGCGAAGAAGAACCCTGGAGTGTTTGGGAGAGGCATGGAGGTGAATCCCTAACCCGTAAAGACGATCTCTACTTCTTCACGATGCTGAAAAAGAAGAATGGCGATGATTCTAAACGGTATGATCGGAATGTGGGTGCTGGCCGTGCCGGAACGTGGAGCGGAGAGGACGGGGGAGAGCCGTTTCAGTTCAGAATCCTGAATAGCAGTGGTGATGATACTGGGATACTTTTGCAAGCAATCAAGAAACGATTTCGATATGAAAACCCAAGAGTTCCTGAACAAAACGGACGTTGGATAATGCATGAGTATAGTCTTCCTGATGAAAGTCCCAACTGGGTGCTTTGTAGATTGCGAGAAAATAGTCGAGCTAATCGTATGGAGGTGGAGATGGAGGCGGAGGCAGAGGAAGAGGAGGTGAAGAAGACGAGGAAAAGAAGAAGAAATCAAACCAAGGAAAGAACCAAATCTCCACCCAGAAAGAGGAGCAAGATTCAGTCCGAAATCAAACTTGGAATGCAAGAACCAGAGGCCAATCTAACATTAGCTACTGTGGCGGACAAATCAGAAACAACAGAGGAAGAAAAGTTGAACCCGATTGTGACATACGAGGATAACTGGGATTTAAAGACTGTGATATATGAGGATAACTGGGATTTAAAGCTTGATGAAGACAGTGGTACAGGTACTTTATCCAGCATTGATCAGTATTTATATGATCTTCAAAACTGT
>CATIWM010240867.1:0-14159 GCA_949671775.1 Mallotus repandus
GGAAGATGGCCATATGGCCATCTTCCCATGCTAAAGTGATGAATGGGCCTAACGGCCCATTCATCACTGTCTCTTTTTTTTTCATTTTTTATTTTAAACTAAAATTTTTTTAAACAAAATTTATTTTAAATATAAAAAAAATTAATAATAACAATAATTAAAATAAAAATAATATTTCTTAAAAATAATTTATAATTTAGTTTAAAACCAATAAATCTAATTTCACAGTCTATTTTCATCATCGGGTCCTCTGTCGCATCCATGCTCTAGTCATCCCGAAATTGGGTGCTTACACTTGTGCAAGATAGATGATGAAATCACCTAGAAGCCGAGAACACCTGTCACCCTCAAAGAGTTTTTGCCAAAAGAATTCTTAGACCAGGATGACAATGTCGTTACTTGCTACTACATCAATGAAGATTCAAACAACCATGAAGATGCAGGGGAAGAAAAACTCGAACCCATGAAGCTTACTTGTAGTCCAAGTATAGGAAAAATATGTTTCACTGATGAAGACTTATTTCTTGGGTCAAAACTTCATAATCGCCCACTTTTTATTCAAGGCTATGTCAATGAACAAAAGGTTAATAGAATCCTCATAGATGATGGGTCTGCTGTGAACATCTTACCACTCAAGACCTTAAAGGACTTAGGTATACCAATGGATGATCTTATGAAGAGTTGCTTGACAATTCAGGGATTTAACCAAGGAGGGCAAAGAACTCTAGGCAATATTCAGTTGTCAATGCTTATGGATGAATTTAGGTCAGAGGCTTTATTTTATGTGATTGATGCTAGGACCACCTATAAAATGCTACTTGGAAGGCCATGGATACATGAGAATGGTGTTGTATCTTCTACACTTCACCAATGCTTCAAGTATTGCCAAAATGGGCAAGTGAAAAGGGTGGATGCTGACTCTAAACACTTCACTATAGCAGAGTCATATTTTACTGATGCAAAGTTCTATGATGATCCAACATCATGCAAAGGGAAATCATGTGACTCGAAGGAAGCCACCATACAAGAAAAGACTACAGATAATGAGGTTTTTGTAAGTGAGACCCCTCATCTTATTGGTAGATCTTCTGAAACATTAAAAAGGGGAGTGGCACCACGTCTAAATACAGATGAAGAAGAAATCATAAAAATTTTACAGAATTTGAACTTACCAGTTACAAGTCTTGCATCTTTGAATGTTATAAACCTCCATTGCAAGGATTTGCAAAGCCATCCCAAAGCTTTACAATAGAACATGGTGATTTGCCAACAAGAAGAACTAACGGCTTTGACCCAAATGCTTACAAATTGCTATCTAAAGCTGGCTATGGTCAAGAAAACACATCCAAGTTAGCAGGAGAGATAGTGGAAGCTCTGAATCAATCAAACAAAGTACTAAGAAGCCTCAATTGGTGTGGAAAGAGAAGAATCAACTTGTGTCATCTAAATCTAGTTTAGGGTATTGTCCATCTAACCCACTACGTTTAAAGATCCACAAGGAGACTTCACAGCATATAACTTTTGAAGAAATTATAGAGGAGCATGAGTATAAAGCTCCCAATGAGAGGACTTCAGTTTTTTATCGCCTTGGCAACCCTGGCAATCACGTCTCAATATTTGATAGAATCGGTAGTCAAAGACTTTAAGATGTACAAGTACCTAAGACCTCTTTGCATGCAACGATTGGAGCATTAGTCTCAAAAAAGAAAAAGTTCAAGGTGAAGAAGGAACACATTGTTGAGAGTGACTCGAAAGACATACATAGCAAGTTTCCTTCTAGAATGAGGAGGTGCACCAAATGGATGGTGTCTACTCACCAAGAATTAAAAGGTAGACAACAAATAATAGTTATCACTAGTCAAGAACCATGCCCAACTGATGAGGTTGATGAAGGAATGAATGTAACAGTTAACCATATCACTATGGAAGAGCTGGATCAAGATGATGAAGTCCTCATTGAAGAAGGCATTGAAAATTCTCCTCCAACCTTTGAACAAGGGAATAAGGTTGTAGTTGATGACATGAAAGAGGTCAACCTTGGAACTCTTGAAGATGTTCGTCCAACGTTCTTCAGTGCAAGCTTGACGCCTGAAGAAATGCAAGATTATGTTAAACTTCTTTTAGAGTATCGTGATATCTTTGCATGGACATATGCAGAAGTGCCAAGACTTGACCCCAAAGTAGCTATTCATCTTTTGACTGTACGAAAAGGAGCTAAAGCGATAAAACAGGCACAACGACGTTTTCATCCTGAATTGATACCATAAATAGAAAATGAAGTTAATAAACTCATTGATGCAAGGTTTATCAAGGAAGTTCAATACCCTACTTGGATTTCTAACATCGTGCCTATAAGAAAGAAGAATGGGCAAATTTGGGTTTGCATTGACTTTAGAGATCTAAACAACGCTTGCCCCAAAGATGATTTTCCACTACCAATTCCAGAGATCATGATTGATGCTACGAATGGTCATGAAGTCCAATCATTTTTGGATGGTTCATTCGGGTATAACCAAATTCCAATGGCAGAGGAAGACCAAGCACTAACTGCATTTCATACTCCAAAAGGGATATACTACTACAAGGTTATGCCCTTTGGTTTGAAAAATGCAGGTACAACATACCAGTGAGCAATGCAAAAAATCTTTGATGACATGCTGCACAAAAATGTAGAGTGCTATATTGATGATTTGGTGGTCAAAACCAAAAGGAAAGAAGATCATCTTAAGGACTTATGCATGGTTTTTGAGTGGTTGAGAAAGTATCAATTGAAGATGAATCCATTAAAATTTGCTTTTGGAGTTTCAGCAGGCAAATTCCTAGGGTTCATTGTATGACACCGAGGAATTGAGATAGACCAATCCAAAATTGATGCTATCTTAAAGATGCCTAAACCAAGAAATATACATGAACTCAAGAGCTTGCAAGGGAAGTTAGCATACATTCGACGGTTCATATCCAATCTTGCTGGTAGATGTCAGTCGTTTCACAAGTTGATGAAAAAGGATATCCCTTTCATATGGGATCAAGCTTGTCATAATGCTTTTGAGAATATAAAGAAGTACTTATTAAACCCTCCAGTCTTGCAAGCCCCAGTTCCTGGTCGTCCTTTGATTCTATACACTGCTGCTCAAGAACGCTCATTAGGAGTTTTGCTAGAGCAAGAAAATGATAAAAAAAAAGGAATATGCGCTTTATTACCTTAGCAAAACTTTAAGTGGGGCTGAGTTGAATTATTCTCCAATTGAGAAGATGTGTCTAGTGCTGATGTTTGCCATTAAAAAGCTTAGACACTATCTACAAGTTCATCAAGTTAAATTGATTTCTAGAGCTGATCCAATCAAGTATATAATGTCTAAACCAGTACTCTCTAGAAGACTAGCAAAATGGGCTCTTTTGCTATAATAGTTTGACATAAGCTTTGTTCCTCAAAAGACAGTAAAAGGTCAAGCACTTACCGAATTTTTAGCTAATCATCCAATTCTAGATGATTGGCAATTTTCTGATGACCTACCAAATGAGGAGGTTATGTTCATTGAAGGATCACATTGGAGGATGCATTTTGATGGGGCTACTGTCCAGGATGGTGCCAGGGCTGGAGTTATCGTTGTCTCGCCAGAAGGAGATGTGTTTTCATACACTTTTAGTATCACTAAATGTTGCTCTAACAATGTAGCTAAATACCAGGCACTCATGTTGGGTCTTGAAATGGCAATAGACATGGGTATAAGTCATCTTGAAGTTTTTGGGGATTCTAAATTAGTGATCAATCAACTTCTTCTGACTTATGATGTAAAAAAGCCTGAATCAGTCCCTTACTTTCAGCATACAGCTAGACAGTTGGAAAAGTTTGATGATATAAGCATTGAACATGTGCCGAGGAAAGAAAATAAGCAAGCAGATGCTCTAGCCAACCTTGCAGCAACTTTGGCTCTTTCAGATGTAAAAGGAAGAATTCATGTTTGTAGAAGATGGGTAGTACCAACTTGTGCGTCCGTGATAACTGATGACTATAAATAAGTAAACCATGTTTCTATCTTTAAAGTAGAAAAAGAAGATTGGCGCCAACCTTTGATAGACTACTTGAATCATGGAAAATTACCAAATGAAGTTCGACATAAAGTAGAAATCAAAATACGAGCATTTTGTTTTGTTGTTTATAATGATACCCTTTATCATCATTCTTTGGAAAATGTATGGTTACGTTGTTTGGGTGAGGAAGAAGCACACTCAAATGTGTGGGGCCCATCAGTCTGGGCCTAAACTACATTTTCATATTAAGAGGATGGAATATTACTGGCCTACAATGGTGAAAGATTGTATGAAGTATGCTAAAAAGTGTGAAGATTGTCAATTCCATGCCAACATCATTCGTCAACCTCTTGAGCCATTTCATCCAACTGTTGCTTCTTGGCCTTTTGATTCTTGGGGGTTAGATGTAGTTGGTCCTTTGCCTAAAACTTCAAAAGGACATCTTTATATCTTGGCTACAACTGACTACTTTTCTAAATGGGCTGAAGCTGTTGCGGTCAAAGAAGTCAAAAAGAAACAATGGTGGAATTCATAAAAAAACTACATAATTTTTCACCATGGAGTGCCTCGCTACATCATCACTGATAATGGAAAAACATTCTATAACAAAAAAATGGATAGGTTATGTATGGAATATAAGTTCAAACAACATAACTCTTCCATGTATCATGCACCGGCTAATGGTCTTGCAGAAGCATTCAATAAGACTTTGTTCAATATATTGAAGAAGATTGTGAGTCGTACGAAAAAGGATTGGCATGAAAGATTAGGGGAAGCTCTATGCTCTTATTGAACTACGCATCGGACAACAACAGGGGCAACTCCAAATTCCCTTGTGTATGGCTCTGAAGCTGTGTTGCCATTAGAATGCCAAGTCCCATCTTTGAGGATTGCCATTCAAGAAGGTCTTTCCAATGAAGACAATGTGTGCCTACGCCTTGAAGAATTAGAAGCTCTAGATGAAAGAAAGCTTGAAGCATAACAAAGACTAGAATATTACCAAAGCCTTTAACAAGAAGGTGCGCCCTCGCTCCTTTCAAGCCGGTGATCTAGTCTTTACAATTAGAAGACTAATCAATCTCTCAAGACGCATGGGAAACAAATTCATTTCTAATTGGGAAGGTCCTTATGTTATTCAAGAAGCTTACTTTAATGGTGCTTACAAGATAGTTGACAAAGATGGATTGCATACTAGACTAATCAATGGAAGATTCTTAAAGAGGTACTATGCTTGAAGCTTGGCAACGCTCCTGGCCCGCATGAGCTAAAACTGTGAATGGCACAAAAAAAAAGGAGAAAGAAAAAAAAGGTTCACTAAGTTGAAAACCTTTCATAAGGCAGCTTAAGCAGAAGTTAGAGCACAAAAAAAAGCTCGCTAAGTTGAAAACCTGACACAAGGCAGCTTAGGCAAAAGTTAGAGCACAAAAAAAAAGTTCTCTAAGTTGAAAACCTGTCACAAGGTAGCTTAGGCAAAAGTTAGAGCAAAAATAGTAATAATAAATAAATAAAAATTAAAATAAATCCCTTCTGAACTACGTTTGACTTGATCTTTTGCAAGAAAGTACGTAAGTAGCTTGGATTCATACTAAGTTCAGTCACAAAAAAATGAACATTGTTTGTAATCCCTTCTGAACTACGTTTGGCTTGATATTTTGCAAGAAAGTACGTAGGCAGCTTGGATTCATACCAAGTTAAGTCACACCAAAAAAAACATTATTTGTAATCCCTTTTAAATTACATTTTGACTTAATCTTTCACAAGAAAGTATGTAGGTAGCTTGGATTCATTCCAAGTTCAGTCACATAAAAAAAATAATCAGTCAAGGTTGAAATTTCATCTCGATGGAGCAATTAGCAAAGCAATATGCATTCATAAGATATAAAAAAAACTTTTGTTTTTCTTATTGAATGATCAAAAAGATATCTTATTACATGGAGATGACAAAGGAATAAGATGGAATAAAAAATGGTCAAAAAGAAGATTGTCTAAGGTTCCTACTTGAGGTTCTTCAACTCATCAAAATCAACCTCAAGTAAATCTCAAAGCCCTTGCAACTTATTCTCTTCAGCAACATCATGCACAGGAGTATTCTTGATAATAAAAATCTCATCTCGAATCTTGGAAACACTATTTTGGCTCTCTTGAACAACCTTCTTAGCCATCTCTAAAGAAGACTCAAGTTCCTTCTTCTTTGAAATCAAACTTTTAAGTTCCTCTTCAACTCCAATGAGCTTAACTTGCAAAGAAGATTGATTGCTAATAGCCTCACTTTCAAGTGCTGGTAAAGCATTTAGTTGTCCTTTCAGCCTATCAAGTTCCTTGGCTTGAACACTTGCTAAAATGCTTGAGTGAAGTTTAGATTCCTCTTCGTTCACCTTCTCAATCTTTTGAAGGAGACCTTCTAAATGTGCCTTTGGAACTGAAGTGTCTATTTTGTTGAAATCCTTCAGCATATCAAGAAATTTACAAACATCTTCGGCCATTGAAGGAATTTCAGATAGAGGTGTGTGAGTAAATCTCTCTTGCAAATGCTTCCATGAAAGCATTGCAACTTAACGATGAAAATAGAGGAACATGTCATTGACACAAAGTTTAGTAACATCAAATGGATCAAAGTGATAAAGTGATTTTGATGATTTCCCTGAATTATTCATCTCTAGTTGCATAGCATCATTAATGTGTGCTTTAAAGGTATGTTCCATAGACTCTACTGGATGATCTTACCCAAATGCAGTTGACACTATGTGAAAGGCTTCAGCACTAAGTGCAATGTCCTCTATATCTCCAACTTCCATATCAAAGTTAGGAAGTGTATGCTTCAAATAAAAAAAAAGAAAAAAAAATAAGCAAAATATTCGAGAAAAGAAAAAAAGAATAAGAAGCAAAAAAAAAAAAAGACTACCAGCTCATCACATGGGATAATCGAGGAACTAATAGCTGCCTGAAAATCTTTTAGGTCTCCAGGAATCCATAACTTGGGTCTTTTAGGCTGATTCCAATGATGATCATAATCTTCTTGCTCGCTGCTCAAACAATTTAACAAGTCATCAACAGGTTGTGACGGAATTGGCTCATTGACACTATTGTTAGGTGCGAAAATTGTGACTTGCCCATTTGATGAAGAATCTTTCTTAGGTTGATCCTCACAAGTAGCTATGACTTTTTATTCCTTGGAAGTGCTCATTCTTGTTGTCTTCTTGGGTGCTTGAGAAGGGAATTCATCAGTAGGCTTTACAGCAACAACATTAGAAGATTTTTCATCACCTTTATTAGTCTTCAACAGGATGATCATTCTTTGGTCTTTTAGGGGAGTTTAAAACCATCTTTTTCCCCACCAATCCCGATAGTCTTTAGTGACACAAGTTATGCCATCATGTAACCAAGAAGCTTGAGCGAAGGCTAATGAAGTACTTTCTTCGACTAGTAGTCAAATTGTTATCATTAACCAATAAAGGAACCTTATCAATAGCTAAACAAGAATAAATTTGTCTTGATGAGCCACTAAAAAGGTCATGCGCCCCAGAATCTTCAAAAAATTTTGCCATCCGCTCACCAGCATAATTAGCCATTACAGGAGATCTCTTACGATTTGAGATAAAATGTGTCTTAAATCTTTCAGAAAGCCATCCATATACATAATGAGCAGGAAAGGAAGACATACATGTGCTGAAGTTAGTGGCAGTCAAAATTTCCCTCACACCTTGGTAAATGTTTGCTAAAACTGGAACCGCTAAACAAAAGCGCTGACCAGTTGCCATCAAACTTGCAACCTTAAAGGTACTTGGGCGAATCAAACCAACATCCTTGCTTGAAAGCACAAACTTACATAGCCAACAAGAAAGGAAAGCCACTAAGTAGATTTCTTCTTGAGCATCAACCTCTATATGAAGTGCAGAAAAAGGCTTATTCCATTCTTTCGGATGGAGTGAAGTTTTATCGATGATACCAGAAGGATTATAAGTGTCCCTTGGACATGTTGTCCTCTTTTTGTTGTCTCTCTTTGGAGGTCCTTTATATCTTGAAGGCTCGCAAAACTAGAATTTCACCCAATTAGCAATGGTCATTTCGTAGCGGTCTTCAATCTTTTTGCAGTTTCGATGAAAAGCAAGGAACAAGTACTTACAGCTACAAGGTAGATGGTGTTTTCCGTCATGATCAAGCCCATTCAATTCTTCAGCTGATGGAATAACCTCATCATAAAAAGAACCACAAATAGGCAGACCGCCTAGTACTCTCAAGTCCTATAAAGAGATGGATTCCTCTCCATTGACAGTACAAAGGGTGTTGGTAGATGGATCCCACTTCTTACAAAAGCTACGCATGACATTCAACTTCTAGTCACTAGTGAAGAGAGAGGCATAGACAGCATCATAGAGCCTTGCAACTGTCAATATGTGCTTATTGCTCGCCAATATATCTTCAACCCATTCCCAGTAGCATTCAGTGTATGTAGCTTCTCCCAAGAATGAAGAAAATGATGCCCATGAAGATTCATTATTGCTAACGCTGTATTTTAATAGTTGAAGAGCATCAGATAAAGGTTTAGCAACATGAATTGTATATTGTAGCAGCGTTACTCTCAAAGAAGTGATGGTGTCAAGTTTGGAGTCATAGATATCTCGTGATGTTTCCAAACTCCAAGATGACAAGTGTCGAAGTCCATTACAAGAAGGCCACGAAGAAGTAAAATCGCCAATATCAAGAGTGTAGACCGCAAGTGTAGTGGCATCCTCCATCTTTGAAGCTTTGTCATTGAAAATAAAAAGATTTGTTGACGTTGAAGAAGCAATTTCTTTGAAGATGACCATGTTGAGATGTAGAATGCAAATCAAACTTTGAAGAAAATAAAATCGCTAGTGAAGCCCTTCAAAATTTGTAGTTCGAACTATAAGTTTGATCTCCACACTAAAAAAAGAAGGGATCCAATAGCGAATTTAAAAAAAAAAAAGGAGATAAATTTAAAGAAAAAAAGTAACGAGATAAAAAAAAAGAATTCTTGGGCTGGTTCAAAAAAAAAGAGAAGAAAAAAATCACTTACAGATTGGTTGGCTAAGTCAAGTCCAAATTCTTCACTTCGGTGAATGTAGAAATACAATTTGTTGAATGAAGAAGAGAAGTTGGCTCACAAAATTGATAAAGTAATTTGTCCTTTTCTCCCAAAACTAATAAAGCAAGTGGTGGCCCCTGCAAAAGACAATTCAACAAACAATATTTAAAAAAAAAAAAAATAAACACAAGTCTACGTTACTCATCTTCATGGTTCAAGTTAAAAGGGATGGCCAATTCACCTTTTTGAACGATGGATACTAATAAAAAAAATTTGTGAACACTTGAGGGACGGCCAGTGCATTTTTGGAATTCCTGCATTATACCAACATGTTGTTTATATAGAGGTATGAGTTGCAATTCATACAGGGATGTTTTATTTGAAAGAGGAATTTTCTTTTGCCCTACTTACTACAATTGGAAGGCACAATAATTTCTTGAATGGGAAGCATGATAGTCAAAGGGAAAAGACGCTCCACTGCTCCTAAATTGGAATATTAATTCATTCAAATTAAGGAAGTTCTAGACAATTATTTCTTTGTCAAGAAGCAGCATAATTCTTTTTTTACAAGTGCAACTTGGGTCGTTGATGGCCCAAATAAGAATTAAAATCAAGCTTCAAATTCATACGTGAAGATCAATTAAAGCTGGATATTCTTGGGCCAACAAAATTAATTTGCTTAGTTTTTTTTTTAATTAAAGCTAAGTGGTGAAACGGTTCAAGCTTCTCAAATAATTTGTTGAAGTCAAGATTACATAATTTAAATTATTAAAAGTACCCATAAGCTTTTAGTAATTTAAATTAAATGCTTTTGTCAAAAATGACAATTAAAAAAAAATTTCAAGACATGATTGTTTCAAAGAGTTATGCGAACAAGTCTCGAAGAGACATTTGTAGACATATAAATTTTTAAAATTTATTAACAAATTTTGGATTTATCTCAATTAGGCAAGTAAAATTATTTAATAATTAATTAATCAAATAAAGACCAATAATATTTAATATGTCAATTGCCAAATAAAAAAAGATGCAAAGGATATATTATTCTCTGTATAGGGAAAAATATAAAAATATATAGAGAATATTTTTTTTTTTTGGGTAAAAGGCAAGAGTCAAAGAAAATATATTCTTGCCAAAAATATAAAGAGCATATTATTTTCTAATTAAGTAGAAAATATCTATTCTTTTCCTACAAATAAATGTACCATAAATACACCTCCTCAAATTCTCTATAAATAGGAGTGTTTGTGGTTCATTTGGGGAGGAGATAGAAGTCTCAAGTCACCGGAATTCTGCAATCAAAAGCATCAAGAAAAAGCATTGCAAAATTCTCACCAAGTGTCAAGTAAACTTCAATCAAATCATCAAGACTTCTACATCCACAAGTTAAGTGTGTTCAAGTCTTCAAGTACAAGTCTTCAAACGGTGTTCATCACTTTTTGTAGATTCAACACGTCTTTTTCACTAAAATCGAAGAAGATTTGCTTCAACGAATTCAAGAACAAGCCTTTCGCGCCCTTGATTTATCATCAACAAAGGAAAACATTAAAGGATTTAATTTATACACTTATAGAAATTTACACTAGAGACTGTACTCTATTCTTTATTTTTAATAAAATTCAAAATTGATATTTGTTACTACTTTTCTTGTTTCTAATTTGAGGACAAAGAAATTGTGTTAACAGAGAGTTGGACCCCAAACATCGGAGTGCACAATATCAAAAGGGGAAGTACTATGATGACCAGCT
The DNA here is from genome assembly GCA_949671775.1 of Mallotus repandus. Classification (NCBI taxonomy): domain Eukaryota; kingdom Viridiplantae; phylum Streptophyta; class Magnoliopsida; order Malpighiales; family Euphorbiaceae; genus Mallotus; species Mallotus repandus. Next base: position 10,828 of record CATIWM010240867.1, read on the forward strand.
GAAGTAAATGGTTTAGCAAACTTTCCTAAATAACAAGAGGAGCATGGTGAAAAGGTAGAAGAAGAGCAAGGTAATTTAAAGTCTAGAACTATTTTGGAGACTGTCCATTTCTGAGCATGTCCAAGGCGGGCATGCTAATTTTGAAGAGTTGGAATGGTGGCAACCAAGGCTTGTGGACTTAATGATCGAAGGGAATACAATCCACCTTCACTCAGCCCTTAAAGAAGAATTCTCTTGGTAACCTGATCCTTAATCACAAAATGAGTGGGCCAAAATTCAAAGAAACATGAATTATCATCAGTGAATTTTTTAACAGAAAGAAGATTCTGGGTAAGCTTTGAAACACGTAAAATATTAGAGAGATGAAGAGATTTAGGCCCTGACCATCACCAACAGGTAATTGATCAGACCCAGCATATTCAGTGGGAGAGTTTAAGGCAGAAACATTAGGTGTAGCGTGAAAATTGGCTCTAGTGTCAGGATTCCAGACCTGGTGAGACTGTGAATATGGTGAGGATGGCAGTGGATGATAAAACAGCTGATGTCCAGGTGTACGAAGATAAGTGTGATGCACTTGAGGAGAGAATGATAACTGTTGTCAAGATTGGTAGTGGCGGCGACAAGTTTCAGCTGTGTGGTTCCTATATCCACAAATTTGACAGAAAGCATTGGTGCAAGGACGATATGGCCTGTTGTGAAAGCCAGAGGGGCGACGAGAAAAAGAGAATAGCCAAATAGGTGTGGTGGTGGGTGTGGACAGCAGCGGTGGTGTAATGGAGGAGCGAATGGCAGCATGAGCAATTGGTGGTTATGTTTGGCTTTGAAGAAGAATTTCTTGAGCCACCAATTTACCATGAGGTTCTGAAAAAGAGACAGGATGAGGACGAAGGTTCAAGCTGCTAATAATACTGTGATACTCAGTGCCAATATTGCGGTATAGAATGGCGTTGAACTCAGCTTGAGAGAGAGGGCGTCCAGCGGCTTCTAGCTCATCTGCAAAGGCCTTGACCTTTTTTAAACACTCAGTGACTGTCAAGTCATTCTTCTTAAGTTCCTGAAGTTCAAAGTGGATTTTTAATTGTCGGTTTTAAGAGATGGAACCAAACGCATGGGAAAGGGCTCGCCAAGCTGAGGAGGACGTTGGACGTCCAATAACGTAGCGAAACACATCTTCGCTGAGGAATGATAAGATCCATGACAGCAACATTTGGTCTTTTTGCATCCAAGTATCATATTTAGGATTATCAATTTGTTTAGTTGCATCGGAGGGAGAAGGAATGGTGCGTGGGGTTGGAGTTGCTTCAGCTGTAATGAAAGAGTTTAATTTTGGATAATTAAGAAGAGGGATAAAATGGGTTTTTCATGATAGATAATTCTTTGGCGTGAGTTTGATAGCAAATGTGTGTTGGGCAAAAGAAACAACTGATGGTTGTAAAGAAGAAGAAGCAGGTACGATTTGAGATGATGTTGTAATGCTCTGATCATGTAAAGGAAAGTGGTTTCAGAGTAATAGTTGATGAAGGTTTCTGTATATTATTCAATAATTAAATGAATGTTTACAATATATATAGTGACGAGATACAACAGAATACTGTTATGAATTGTTGTTATGATAAGATGCAATAACCATAAGATAGAGTAGTGTTAACAAATTGCACCTCTACTACACAAGCTTCACCATAGGTGAACTTTGCTTCACACCTCAACAGTATCTGATTAATGAAAAAATTCCACTAATGATATTTATACTTTTTGATTTTTAATGTTTTAAGTTATTAAAATTGGTTGATTGCTGCAAATGAGAACTTCTGATCGATTTGCCTATGCCAGAATCCTTCGTCTAGACTTGCAAGTGAGTACCTTAATTGCATTCACTTTTACTTAAATTGAGATGTTTTTATTGCGTGGATTGGGATGCCTTAAAGGAAATTGATTTGGTGCGCAAGTGCTTAATGAACCAAAGTTTTCCAGTTAAAAATAATTAAAAAAAAAAAACAAACAAACAAAGAAACAAAGTTATCAGTCGTTACACTGTCATGAAGACGTTTTAGAAGCCCAGAATTGAAATCTATTTTATATAGTAACATGAACAGCATCTTCAACAACATATAGTGGATACATGCATATATCTGAAGCCTGCTAAAGAAAAGACAACAAGTCTTCATAAAAACAAAAAGGCAAAACTTAAATGAAAAATCCATAGTAATCTACATTTGCTAATAGCAGAATATATATATGCATATATGTGTATCTAGTGTTTGCTTTGTTTGTCCTGGACAACTCCTTCATTTCCTGCTAACATCAAGTATTTATTTTTCCTTGTAAGAGTAGTGCATTCAAAACCCAGAGCATCACCCAGCTTTCTTTGAATATAATTGGCAACTTCAAAGCTGGATTTTCCCCCAGCACATGTGAGTTCTCTTGGCAACTTTTCAAGGATGTGAATATGGTAGCTAGGTCTTGGATTCAACAAGAAGAAGATTGGATCCAAGCATTTCAACCCACTTGCTGTTGTGCCATAAAACATGCTCACACTAGTATTTACAGCAACAGGGACGATGTCATCAGCTAACTCTGCAAACAGTGGACTAAATCTCAACAAATATGGTTCTCTGCATGTGGTCCCTTCAGGGCATACAACTAAGTCACCTTCATTTAACAATCTTTGCATGGTTTCCCCATCTCTTTTTCTGTCTCTGGTCAGACTGACTGTTTTAATTGGAGCTATTAATTCAGACATCTTGCTCAGGCTATATGTGACAGCAGTCAATGGTTTTCCTAAACATGTGCTGATGAAAACTGGATCTAATAATGTCCTGTGCGTGCACACATAGAGAACACCCTTTTTGCGTCCTGAATTTGAAGGTTCGCACCCTTTGAATTTCACCTCTATACCAGACTTACGGGCCAAAAACATGGATAATTTGTAAGGAAAGAAAATGCCCATAAAGAGTCGAAGGATAGCAAGAATTAGACCAAAAGGGAGCCACAAGAACATAGCAAGAGTTGCTAATGGAGTTGGCAAGAATGCTAGTCTTCCATCATGAAATATAAGAGGTTTTGGATATTTGTCCCTTGTCATTACTGAACTGGTATTGCTCTTACTGTCTTCCTTGTTCACCATATAAGCTTCCTGCCATATTAACAAACAAAATACAAGCAAAAGAAATCAAGGCCATATCTATTTTGTTACTATACATTTATTTTTACAAGAAACTCTTGCACAAAATTTAGGGATGATATTAAAGCCACGTACATAAAACAAAATATTAAGGTCTGAGCTGAAACATTACCATTTTTAATACCTCTACTTCTAATTTTATAATAATTAC
>CATIWM010240940.1:0-10870 GCA_949671775.1 Mallotus repandus
GTGCGACTGCTTTAGATAATGCTGCTGTGTGGACTAGATAGTAAAAGCCCTACCATATGGATGGTTTTGTTTTGTTTTGTTCTGAAATAATTTAGCCAATCCTAATCTCTTTTAGAAAAAGAAAACATAGTTTAATTTGATGGAATCAAACATGATTTCCACAAAATTATTTGAGGGAGGATTGAAAAGAGAGACCACTGAAGATATAGTAAGAGATTACTTTAGTAACAAAACCAAAACATCTACTACACCCACTTTTTTTTTATCAAAAATAATGAAAACATCTTTTATATATATATATATATACTTTTTGAAATAAATTAACCATTATTGATTATGCGTTAAAAAATTTATTGATTATATTGAAATTGAGTATGCTGCTATGTGGACTAGATACTCAATGAAATATAATTATCACCATTCTTTATAAGAACTTAAAGACTTTACTCTTAAAAAGTTTACCCACATTTCATTTCCGTTTTCGATATGCATATGGATGTTTATGACTAAAGTTATGAACAATGTTGAAAATCGAGTATGCTGCTGTGTGGACTGCTTATGAACAATGTTAAAAATCTGAGTTACACTAATATAATTAATCGAGTTACAATGTTATGACTCAAATAACTCGTAATGTTTTGAATACATTATAATAAATGGATATTATTAAGCTGAATTTGTAAAATTAAAGTTTGTAAAAAGTTAGACATAAAATAAAATAAAATACAGCATTTATTAGAATTAATAAAATCATTTTACAGCTCTCTTCTCCTCTCTTCAACTATCTAGAATTTTGTAGCAAGGCAATTGGAAAAGGCCAACATTAGCAATCATGAATCTCTCATTATTATCAATATCTAATCATTTATTTGCTGAGACTAAACATCCATCCCTTAATTGGCATAGCTGTAGTCATTTAATCAAGTCAATCAACTTTAAGTATCATATGACAAGCCACGATACTAGTATATAAAAGCTAAAATTCAACTAAACTAACGCACAAGCTGGAGATCAGATGATGTTCGTAATTAACCATTATAGCAATGCTACTTATTCCATGTGTCCAAAATGAAACAGCTGTGAAAATAATTCAATCACAAAACAAAATTTTTTTTAATTAAAAAGATGGATTAGAGCAACGATATAAATATACCAGTGCCTAATAGAGATTCTAGTGTCAACGTATCTGACATTTCTTCAGCAGAAATCCATTTAGATTCTGACTTCTATGCCTTCTTTCAACAAATGCTCTTTAACTGATTGAATGGGCACCTGCAAGACATAAAACCAGGGAAAAGAAATAAATCAATGCAGGTCACATGATAAAAGGATTTCCATCTGATTGTTGCACAGACTAATAAAAAAATTTATGAAGTTGAAGTGAATTCTAAGTTATAATCAAAAGAAAGAACAAAATTTGTTGGTCAATCATGTGCAGTACTATCACTCATGCTGAACTGATACTGGTTGGGCTAAAAAAATGGAGCTTAAAATTTATATTTATTAAGCAAAACTGGTAGAAAATTTTTTTCATTGAATAAAATGACAGTTTAAAGTTTAAATGATATTATATCAAAAAAAATAAAAAAATTAAATGCTAACTATAATAATCGATAGCAAAATTAGAAGCTAATAAAGCACTAAAATAATTATATAAGTATACCTCCTTTCTGTGGAAAATACCAGCAGCAAGAGCAGCAGATGCATTTGTTTTGTTGAATACCTCAGTGAAGTGTTCAGCAACACCTGCACCACTACTTGCAATCACGGGGATGCTTACAGCATCAGAGATCAACTTTATTAAATCTATATCAAATCCTTTCCCTTGACCTGAAACAACAGAAATATCAAACCAGTTCAAGAATGAACCAAACACAAATTTGAAGATAATACTGCTCTTAAATTTTGCTCAACTGATATAAATGACAACAAGCGTTATGCTAAAATCAGTTTGCTTTTAGTGACACTTTCTGAAGGAGTACTTCAAAGTATCTTACGTTGCACATCAAAGTCAAATGTTCGCTACAGAATTGAAACCAACAACAAATAAAAGGCGCCTCAGTCCTAACCATCACAATCAATGCAATTCAGCAATATCTCTCCAGCTCCCAGCTCTTCAACTGCTTTTGCAAGTTCGTAGGCTCCAATTGGTCGACCTTCACGTCCACCACTAACCTTTAAAAACAGGAAAACACAAATAGAAACACTGTTACCATGACCTGAGCTTGCAAAATGTCAAAGCAACCCATGGAAATTCATCACCACCATTGAAGCTATGGTAGTGGAATGCTAGCTATGACAAAAATTCTGTTTAGCTGAAGTTTACAAGGCATGCGCATTTTACTCAGGATTAATTGCATGCAGAACAAAGAAAATAAGGCTTACCGTACACTGATACCAGGCATATTCTTCACCATTTGGACCTGAGACCAATATTGCAAACCCAAATAGAAAAGAAAACTTTTTAAGTGTATCTCTGTTTCTCTCTCTCACACAAATAAAAAAACACATGGACAAATACATGCAAATATCACATATGATAAGATTAAAAAGATGATAAAATAAAAGAACAAGTACAAACTTCAATATACAGAAGTTTATAAAAATAACAAATGAGCTTGAGATCTTATTATTAGCATTGGTTAGTTATACTTGACAAGTTTCAAGCAGTCTCCATGCTCTTTCATATAAAACGATAGACAATAACATGAAGAAATCAAAATGAAAAGAAATGGCAAATGTTAAAAGCACAGAAATGAGTGACATAAAGAAATTCTCTTTACCTGGATTAGTTACCCTCACAGCCTTGAACTCCACATCCCTAGGACTTTTAATATAAATTCTGCGAGGATCAATACTTACAACAACTGCCTGCAATTTAAGTATAACCAAAAGATGCTAGAGAGAAAAATTGATAGGTCTTAAAAGTTACAGTAGTAAAAACATTTCCAAGCACATTGTTTAATGATGTGCAATCCTCCACTTTCCTACGATCCTTTAGTGATAAAATATATCATAACTAAGGAAGTCAACCAGCCACAAATTGGTGTCAACTGCCCATTCTTAGGTGGCAGTGGAGAAATATTTGATTATCATATTTTGTGTGTGGGTTACAGTTGGTCAAAACCATGAGTGTTTGGTAAATATTAAAAGTTCTATGTTTTCATCTGCCACTACAGATTTTACTCATTTCTTTCTTGTAAATTATTTTCTCTTTCCTATACTTGGATTGGATGACAATGCTGGCTGTACTTCCCAATACAGTTTATTTATTTGTTCACACTAAAAAAGCAAGAAAGAAATAAAGAACGAAAAAAAGAAAAAGAGAGATGCCAAACTGAAGAGTAAGTTTCCATCATTAGATACAGTGCCTAAATAAAAATCAATTGCAGGATCCACACAAATCAATGCATCAATGCTTATTACTTAACTCTCCTATCACTTCACAGTTACACAGCATCTTTATAAAGGAATATGAAGAGATGGATGGATACAAGGGTATAGATTTGAAACTGAAGAGAGAGAGGTTTACCTGATTGCCATAAACTCTAGATATCTGTTCTATGCTGCTCTTTCCAGTCTTTACCTACAAAAGGGAATTCAAGAGCAATCACAAGTGTGCGCAGCAAGACCGCGTGCACAGATATTTAACTGGAACTTTTAAGTGTGTTGGAGAATATATCCCACATTGGAAAAGTGCAAATAAATAAAGTGGCTTATAAATGGTGCAAATTGGACCTTAACACAAGCCAATTGGTTTGTGTTACATGGACCCAACTCCAACATAAGTCCACGTGTGTGTATGGGTCAACAGTCTCAAGCCCCATGGACTTGTTAACAAAGTCAATAGATAAGCTAATGTAGTCTGCATACTTTAGTTCTTATATATTCTTCAGCAGCATAGACCGCATCACTTCCAATAGATATTTTATCAGCCCCAGATCTAAAATATTCAGAAGCAACTTCCAAACTAGAATAGTACCTGAGCACAAAATGGACTAATGAAAATACATTCACGTTCCTTACTAGTTAGAGAAAATAGAATGATCAAACAATACTGGATAGGGGACTTTCCAGCAAAAGTAACTTGCAAAAGCGGTTGAAATAGGAAAAAACAAAGAAAAATCTAAAACAAAAAACTGAACTGTACCTGCCATTTGCATCTGTAAAATCTCTAATTCCACCTCCAACAGTCAATGGTACAAATACATTTTCTGAAGTATACCTCAAAACCTTCAGAGCTTAAGGAAAACAATTAGAAATGGAGATATCTATGAAGTTAGCAACAAGATTTTTCTAGATTTGATTTTGCATATATTTGAAATACCAACCTGCAACATTGGCAAATCACCTAAAGGGAAGTCCCGGAAACCAGTAATATTTAGAAAACTAACCTGTAATTCAGTCTTAAAATGTTAAAACTTATTCTATTAGGCAGATGAATATCCAAGTAAGACATAAAACACAAAAACACACCTCATCAGCCCCATTTTTGTAATATTGCCTTGCAAGATCCACGGGCTTGCCAAGGTTTCTAACCTGCAAAGGCGTAATGAAAACCATTGCTAGATGCAAATAAAATACTTAGCACCATTTGTTACAATATAGGAAAAGATTAAGACAAATTGGGATGCAACACCTTTAGCTGAAGATCAAAGTAGAGAAACAATATTCAACTCTTATTTTCAAGCAAAAACAGTAGGCCATCAGCATAAAGCATTGCTGAAATAAGAAATTTAGACATTATAATGAATAAAATAATTCAACAGTTATCCCTAATCGTTTTTCATTTGAGAACAATATTCTGTTAAAGTCAAGCAACCAAAATTTAAAATCAGGATTGCCAGCTAAACAAAGTTGAAATACATGTCTGAGAAGAGAGCTTCAAAAGCGGTTAAAAAGTAAAGAAGGTAACCAGCAACACAAAGGGAACATGAGATATAGCATTCATGAATAGACATGTATAACAATTACCCCACACCCCAAAAAAAAAAAGACAACTTTTTTTCTTTTATCCTTTTTATATAAATTTTATTAATGGTGGGGAAAGGGAGTGGAAGGATTGCAAATACCATTATAAATTTGTTGCTTTTTCCAATTATCAAGACATGTAATGTTTGCATGACTCAATACTTCTATTTTGTTTTCTTTTACCAAACCATTTGCACAGATTTAACTGTAAAAGCATATAACAGCTTGAACAAGTAAAGTTTTTGTCAATACCTCATTTTCTTTTGTGTGCTCTCTTACATCATATTGGTCGCCCTTGGTTACAACAAGATCTCCATCGTCATTTGTTCTCACATCAAGACAAGCGATTACCTAGATAAATGCAGTATCCTTTAAACAAGTATGTCCAATTCAATGAGACCACAGTAAATGTTATGAAGACAAAAGTACATCAAGAGAAAAAAAAAAAGGTCTGAAAAGAAAGATTTCAAAAAATCCATGTAATATTATGTTTAACAAGCATTACCCTTTTTGCAAGTTTTGATGCCTTTCCTTCAGTAGGCTTCTGTCTTCAAATGAAGTATTAATTCCATTAGGCTCACGAGAAAAGTTAGCAGACAGAGAGGACACAAATTTCAATCACACAAAAATCTACCTTTGCCAAAGATGACTTTGGAACTAAGAATCTTCTCAGTACAGTAAGACCAACATCTGTAATAACCATTTCAGAAACTCATAATGTCAGTAAAGAGACAAAAAATTGCCTCAATGAAATTGCACTTGGACATTAATAACCGTCCACCTAATCTCCATAAGGACAAACAAAAAGAGAAAGATAGAGTTATAAAAGATTCAGAATTATAAAGAAAGAAAACATCTGGCAGAACTGCAAAATTTACTCCTTTGTTACAGCATTCCTAAAAAAAGACACGGAGGACAGATGCAATTTTTTGAACATTTTTTAAAGAACATATGGAAACAGGAATTCAATAAAGAAGTGTACTTGCCTCCACTTTTCTCTGGATGGAACTGAACAGCATGCACATTTCCCCTTCTAACCGATGCTATGAAGTTGTCACCATAATTGCAGGTTGAGGAAATCCAATCTTTATTTTCATGAGACTAGAAAAGAATATAAAAAGCTTTAGGTAAGCAGATCATATGCAAATGGTGCACATTTGCAATAGACATATTTGCAAAGCTGAAAACATGAGGTAAAGAAAACATACTGGCATTGCACGATAAGAGTGGACAAAATACACATGGCGGTTTCCAATATCATCCAAAATTTTGGAATCATTTGCAATTTGCAAAGCATTCCAGCCAATATGTGGCACTCTGAAACCATTTGATGAGTCAAAACGCCCCACTACACCAGGAATCAAGCCAAGACCCTTCACTGAGACATATGCACAACTATAAGTTCAGATGAAAGAAATCCAGAAAGAAAAGAAAATAGAAAAGGAATACATCTGATTCAAACATCAATGTCAGACCAAAAAAAAAGCTCTACTAAACCGCTTATTATTTAATCTGCATGTTTACAAAACTTGTAGTGAGGTGATTATGATGATGAAAGCATTGAGGAAAAAACTAATGAAAAACACGAAATTCTCGACATAAAATTCAAAAATTATACAATTTACCAATTCAGTTATTTACACAACAAAAAAATATATAGTTATTGTACTACCACAAACAATAGTAAAGTTGTAAGAAAGATCAAAGTGAAACAAACAAGCACCCACCAGGACCATTCTCTTCACTAGAGTCAAAAAGAAGCTGAAGTCCAAGACAAATCCCCAAAAATGGACGGTCTTTTTCAATGTAAGTGCACAATGCTTCAGCCATTCTGCAAATAATCATAGCATATGCAAACACAACTTAGACACAGAAAAACAAGGTACGTGAAAACACTAGAAAACAAACTGAAAATTTGCGGAAGCCAAAACATAGTCATCTTGCTGTTCAATTTAATACCCTAAACGCAAACATTTAAAAAAGAAATCAAAATTTGGCTCTAGTGCAAGTCTAGAATTTTCATTCAGGCCTTGTATGGAAATTAAATGGAGTGCAAGATTTCAAATGATCTCATATCCTCCAAAACACCCTTAACTTCTTCTAAGATGCCCAATTCAACTTGCAATTTTCAAACTTGGCAAACATTATCCAATTGTTGGTGTCGAATGCACAAGAAGCATACAGAATCAGCATACAAGAAAAGGAAAAAAAAATACACACCCAGTGGTATTGAGGAAATCAATGGCGGGCGCAAAAGCACCAACACCAGGAAAAATAAGACGATTTGCATTTAAAATATCTGCCGGAGTTTGCACCTGCAATTACAAAAAAAAATTAATTCAAATCACAACCAATCATTATCTTGTATTCTGCTTCTTACAGGTTAAAAAAAAAAACGAAGCATGAAAAGAAGAAGAAGAAGAGAGTACGGTACGTCTTTGATTTGGAATCCGAGATGGCGAATTGCATTTCTGACGCTACGTACATTTCCAGCTCCATAGTCGAGCAAAGTCACCGCTGCACAAATAATAAACAAATTTTGTAAAAAAAAAAAATTACGACAATTGAGTGATTTGAATCGAGAGAAAAAGAGAGAGACCAGAATCAGAAGAAGAAGAGGCGCGAATTGAGAGGTTTCTTGGAGGTTTGAATTTTGATTGATGGGTTCTGTTATTTCTGTAGAAATTTTTAGGAAGTGAAATGAGAGAAGAAGAAGAAGAAGCAGTAGACAGAGTTGTGATTCTCGAAGAATATGATGAAGAAGAAGAAGCATAAGGAAATGGCGTCGCCTCCATTTTGCTTTGGCTGCTCTCTGCGACTATACAGCTTTTTCACAGTACTGAAATGAAACCACAATAATAACGACGTATTTTCAAAAGATTCAATACAACGGCGTGTTTCAAGCACAAGTGAAGTAGTTGGATTGGACTAGCTCAAACTCCACTCGGCCTATTTACCTAATTTTCACCCAACCCAGTCTTGAGCTGTGGGCCTGCAATTCAGGTCCTTTACACCCCTAGCCCAGCCCTGTCTCTGTGGCCATGGTTCGTTAGCTGTTCTTGGGCTTCTTCCAATAGGCTTAGCTCTCTCAGTTGCTCTTGCCAAAATTTCCATTTATAGATACGAAAATATGAGAAATGAAGATATAAATGAGGAAAAACATCTTTTAAATGAGCATGTTTAGCTTTTTTGAGATTCACCCTTTCATTCATTGATAAAGGAAAAAAAAATGCAAAGTCATGTTCCTTTGCATATCTTTAACTTGTAGCTATTGATTTCCCACTATAAAGATATCCTCTTCTTACTATGCACTATAATAATTGAATCATGGGTGGTACGTAAGTATATATTCTTTAACTGTACTCTAAGTCTTGATATGTAAACCACATGATAAAGAACCATGTTCGTTGCAATTTTCTTTGAAGTAAAAACAAAACAAAATAAAAAATTCACTGCCAATTTGCAGACATGATTAGAATCTTGTTTTCGCTTGTATTTGCTGAAATGGGTGTAATTATAACCCTCTTGTTTAGAACCCCTCTAAGAAGGCTGTTGATTGTAGGGATGGACAGGTTGAAACAGGGGAAAGGGCCATTGGTGGCAAAAACTGTGGCAGCAACATTACTTGTGGTGTTTAGTGCTATCTTGTATAGTGTAATTGAAATTCAGAGACGTTTTATGGAGTCTGGTGTTGTTAATTCTACTGACGAGGTTCTTATGGCTGAAAGACTTTTGGAGGCATCTCTGATGGGTAATTAACAATTATTACCCTTTAATTTATATATATATCTTAGAGTAGTATTGCTGCTAAATATCTGTGTTTTTAAGTTTCTGAATTCAGAAATTTTCATTTGCTAACCTGACAAGAGTTTTTGATGATGTATGAATAATATATCTGTAGAAATTTTTGTCTATTATGGTACATTACACCTAATAATTAAATTCATAATGAATATATTATATCTGTATTTCATTTTCATTAGTTAAAGAGCGTAAAAAATCTTCTAATATATCATATTATACTAAATTTTTCGTTGCCAAATATGTGAGAATATTATTAATAATAATATTGAAAGTAGGTGTATGTAACCGCATTGAATTAGTTGTTAGGATATTTTTGTCGTCTTTATAGTTTTGCGTGGATTAAACCGGATTAATTAGAATTTAGTGGGCTTTGAATACTGGCAGTTGAGACAAAAGAAAATAATAATATTGAAAGCTATAAGAAGTCACATCTCATCTAAAAGGATTTTGTATCAAATGCTTGGAATTTTTCTTTAAAGCATTTGTTATTACTATTATTATTCTTAATTAAATCCAATTGGAGTTTGAACTCAAATTCTTACAGCTTTAGAGACGCTTTCAGTAGCAATAAGCTGGAGCCCGCTGAAAGTACATAAATGGTTGTTATAATCCCACGGAAAGCAATTACAATACAACATTGTAAATTCATCCATTATGTATTCAATGCAAGGACTTTTTTTTTTCCTTCCTGCAACCAACAAATTATAACATCTGACATGGTGATTATTTTGCAGGATTTTCTCTATTCCTGGCAATGATTGCTGACAGGCTACACTACTACATCAAAGAACTTTATCTACTAAGACAGGAAATAAAAGTGCTGAAAAGATCAAAACAGGATTATTAGGAAGGGCAAGGAAAGCTGAAGAATAGAACAAACTGCTCATAAATAAGGCAAAAATTAGATACCCAGAAACTGTTTCCAAAAGAAAGACAAAGGAGTAAAAGCTTCAACAAAGGTGTCTGCAAATGGCTGTCATTTTATAGACATAAATTCTATTATAAATACCAGAGATCACAACATCACCAGCAAAAATAAAGAGACTCCTGGAATTGAGGCAACTGCATTTGCTTCTTGTGGTTCTTTATAATAACTATAACAATTCTGCAATGATTTGAATTCCGTACATATATATATTCATGTAGTTTCTATCATTTTAAATTTACAGTCTTAACTAATGTATGTCCATTGTCCAATCAGTTTTTTTTTTTAACAACTAACCTAGATGGCTAAGCCTCATGGGTGAAAATGAGAGAGTAAGGGAGGTTGAAGAATCGAATTCTACTTTTAACTAAATGTCTTGACTTCGTGATAAGATATTTTATCATCCATTCTAAAAGGACTAGATGTATGTCCAATGAATTAGTTTTATATACTCAGTGATGATTTAGTGTGTTCTAATGTGCACAGTATTTATGAGGGCACCAGTTAAACATACAAGAGCCAAAACTATCATTTATACATCTGACATTATTTATTTTTATGTAAATTTTTGTAACTGCCCAGAAGTGGATTGAATAAATACCACCACAAAAATGCAATGCAATAGTTAAATTGGCTTAAGTCTTTTGATTATAGTCTGTCAAAGGTTGAGCAATTTAGTTTTGTTACACCAACTTTTTTCAAGACATCGGTAAATTATAGATTAAAAGTTCAATCCTTAACTTTCCTGGTGATAGTTTCATATTTTAACTTACTAGTTTTGACTTTTTAACCTCACTTAAAGATATTGAGCTCTAAGCTCTGTGCTCCTCCGCGGTTAAGTTTTGTGACACCCACGAGATTTATTCTTTTTTGTATATTTCAAGGTATTACAAACTTCACTAATCGGCCCATAAAAATAAGCATGAATACCCTAATATCAACAGGATTCTAATAAGCGGTACACAATTAAAATAAAATAAAATAAAAAATCGAATTATTGGTATGAAAATTCAGCATAGCTTGAAAAAGAAAACAATCCATACAGAACCACCAACCGATGATGAAATATATAAAGTATAAGTCAAATTAGTTAATGGAGGGTCAAAACTGAAGTTGTCATGACTTATGGAACCTGTCAAAAAGTTGTATGCTATAAACAAAAAAATATGT
>CATIWM010240973.1:0-10231 GCA_949671775.1 Mallotus repandus
ACTGAAAAGTAATATTAATTTCAACTACTATATTATATAAAAAGAATACTAATAAATTTTTTATGGTAACAAGCAACACAAAGCAACAAAAAACAACAACATGCAACACAAAACAATAAAAAATAACAATACTGAAAAATAATATTAATTTCAACTACTATATTATATAAAAATAATACTAATAAATTTTTTATGGTATTATAAATTATAGTTGGATGTGAAATTGCTTTCTAAATTAAAAAATAATAATAATGTAATATTCAAGATGGACATAGAGAAAACACTCAATTTGTAGACAATAAATTTTAACTAATTTAATTTAATGTAAATAAAATTATAAAAACAATAAAAACATTCTAATAATTATTTAAAGTGATTACATATCTTATAATTCGGTTTTAAAATAATGTTTAAAGAAAATAATCTCGTGCGAATTGATTCTATTTTTGTAATTACTTGTAACTTTCAAATGGCATTTGGCCAAGGACATATTTCCAGGCAGGTCCAACAAACCATGATGTAGCAACTCCACCAAGCAAGCTCCCTAATTGAAACTGTAGTTGCAAAATGAAAGTTAATTCACGAGTGAAATAACTGATATAATATTAAAAATTAAATTAAAAAAGAAACTAAATTCTCTACAAAATCACAAGACACTTCCACCACAAAAACTAAAAAATGAAGATCACAAGAATGTGGAGCATTCATGACTACACATGCACCACACATGCATACATTAGAAGAGGAACAAATGGTTCAAAAATAACCAACATACCACAACTTTAATTTTAGCGCCATTAATTTCCCTTGTACTTTCTTTGTCATTAGTAGTGAAGGCAGCAAATGGATCTGGATCATTTTGTTCTCTACAGGCCATATTGAAGTCATCTTCAAATCCTTTTGAAGCACCGGCCATGAATGGTGATGGCTCAAAAGGTTCTGAAATAACATGCTGCAAAAACATCAGAACACCAATTCATTAACATAAAGAAAAAAGATAGTAGAGCCTCAATATATTAAGAAAAAAGAGGAGAAAAAAAAAAGAAATCATCTGTATTTTTTTATAAAGGCAATTATTGCCAAACACTTGAATAATGAATTGGTGAGTCCAATTAGTTATTTACTAAATATTCACAAATAAATCAGTAAAAACAGCAAAGGGCAATACTAGAAAACATAGACTGTATAAAAAAAAATTAGTAAACCAAGTTACAGACACATTAAACTTAGGGGTGAAAGACTAAAGGAAAATAGGAACCATAGGCCAACATGAAGATGAAGTACACTTAACATGGTACATGTTAGATCAAATGCCAGAATACCATTCCAATGAGCAGTCGTTTAATTGACAGCTAAAGTTGCCCTTTTCCCTTAACTTGTTCCAGCATGTTGCCCACCATCAAACTGAGACAAGGGGCAAGTCAGAGAAAACACACTGTAAAGAGCCATACCTCAGATAGAAGCTCAGTATCATCCATAGCATGAAGATCCAAAAGACTGGCACCAAAATCACCCTTGAACTCAGGAGAATCTTCCAATAAATCATAAGAAAAACACTCCTCTACAACCAAATCTTTTCAATTTCCTTTCAGGGATTTAAAAGAAAAAAAATCAACAAACAAGAAATCGAGGATTCTGGTATCAGTTTTGTGCTTTTTTTATTTTAATTTTATTTTAAATTCTACAAAACAGATTCAATCTAAAAGATGTCTAACACTGTTGAAATAAGAGAAAATTAAATTTCAGGATGAGAATAAATTTGATATTCAAATAAGCACTAATCATAATCATGCTTCCCTCCATCTGCAGATGACAATAGGTATCTTGTGTTCCATAGACGTTGAGGTTGTGCAATCAAAATTCTTCATCGCTATCATTGTTTCCTCAGTCCTGCACTCCTCTTCTTCTGTTACTTGCAATTTATCAATCATAAGGTGTGCAAGGTTTTGTGGAGGGAGGTTGAGGCTTATCATCTTCTTTGCTGAGGATAATCATCTTCAATCAAAATTGAAAAGCAATGGTTCCTTCTTTGAATTGGAGTTGCGATTTGAAAAGTAGTGGCAAACCCTAATCACGTAGAAAGTAGAGAAAAGAAATAAAGAAAATGAGAAAGGTTGAAAAAAATTGAGTAACCATTGAATATATTTGAGAGAGAGCAACTTAAAATGGAAAGCTCACGAGCTTTCTTCATCAATCTGGTTTTTTTTTTTTTGCAGTTGACTAGCTTTAGTAGGAGAAAACACAGAAAATGCCAATAAAGCCATTTTTGAAACATAAAAGAAAGGTAGATCATAAGTGAAAGCGTAAAAATCATTTATGAAAAAATAAAAAGTGCCGGACAATAAAAAAAAGAAGCCTGGTCAAACAGGCAATTTTTCAAAATTTCCTTTTTTTTTTTTTGTTTCAAAACAATTATTCTCCTACCCAGTTCCTATGTTATTTCAATCAAATGAAAAAACTTTGTTACTTAATACCTACTTTACTCCATTCGTGAATCAAATGAAATTTTTTTTGAGAGATAGGTTGATTACCCACCCAAAATAATTAAGAAAAAATGTTTTGAAAACGTATTTTCTTAAATTGATTTATAAAAAAAAGTAAGAATTTTATATATCATAGAAGGTATTAATTTTATTGCATAATAATATAAATTAATTTATAAATAGTTGCCAATATGCACTTATAATTTATTTATGGATATTGATTAGGCTTTAACTTAATTAGTTGACGATTTTGTACAATTGCAAGGGGAATCACAAGAGATTAAATTTAATTAGGAAAGTAAAATTATAATTTATTTGTTGATATTGATGAGGCTTTAATTTAATGACGATTTTGCACACTTGCAAGGGGAATCACAAATAAATGCTTAATTAGTTGATGAAACAACATTAAAAAAAAATTAATTATTTTTTGAAATGCCTTATGTTTTAAAAGTTAAAGTATTTCACAGAACATAGTTTATGCAAATAGTTTGATATGGGCAAGTCTATCAATATCAACTTCTTTGCTGGTCACTTCCTCCTTTTCTGCTTTGGCCTAAAAAGCTGTCAGATCTGGGCAGAAAAGAAATTGGTTCTAGGTAGAAGTAGTATAACAACAACATATTAAGAAAAAAGTCACTTCTATAGAAAGACACAGTCCACTAAGTTCTACACAAATGCAGTTAGTAGAATAAGAAAAAAAAAACCCACCTACGATGCAGTCACGCCCAACCCAAACCAACAAAATGACATAAGATCAAAATGACATAAGTTCATGTACATTTTCTCTCTGACTTGTGGATAATTAAATCGAAATTCATAACATAAAATGCATGCATTATGTTTTATTGGCTAAGTAAAAAATACTTAAAACATAATATTTTATATGTAGGGGAAATATGCATTATATATCATAAAAAATTAAAATTTTAGCAGTCGAATTCGTTGCTATTTTCGCCATTAACTGAAAATAGGGTAATTGATTAAACATTGAAGTACTAATATATGGACAACAAATTCAGTGGGTAGTATATATGAAAGGGGATAAACTGAAGAAGACAATATTGAAGAGGGATTTAGAGTTGAAAAGAAAAAAGAGAAAAATTTCAGATACAGGGGACAAAAAGCAGTGCAATAAATAAAAAAGTCACTCCTATAGAAGGACACTGCCCACCAAGTTCTACACTAATGTAGTCAATATGAATAAGAAAAAAATAATACCCATAGACTCATAGATGACACAGTCACACCCAAACGAACAAAATGACATAAGTTCCAAGCTTCAAACAAAACAAAGCACATTTAATTTTTGATGACCAAGTTCTAATTTCATACAATTAATATACTAATTAAACAGCTCAGTCAATTCAAGAAATTAATCCACACCCAAACTATCACAAATTAATCCACATGTTTAATTGTTCTTGCTCCAACAACATCAGTGCATCAATCATGGAGAAAAATAATTAACTCAATTTAAAAATAGTTTGCATTACCGGACTAGGACTATAAAAATTTGGTGGTCTTTTAATTTGCTCAGATCTTCACAAAACTGCAAAAATACAAAAAATATATAGTTTAAAAGTAAATAAAAATAAAAATGAACTCAATTTAAAAACAACTTTCATTACCAAGTTCTAGAACTTGTTCTTGGTCAACAACAACTTCTTCTTGCTCTTCATGCTCTTCATCTGCCAAAAATACAAAGAATATATAGCTTAAAAGTAAATAAAAATAAAAAAGGCAACTCAATTTAAAAATAAGTTCCATTACCAGGTTCTACAATTTGTTCTTGTTCCTCAATAGCAACTTCTTGCTCTTTTTCATGTTCTTCAACTTGTTTTTGTTCTTCATCTGCTGAAAATACAAAGAATGTATAGCTTAAAAGTAAATAAAAAAAAATGTAAATCAATTTAAAAACAACTTCCAATACGAAGTTGTTTTTACTCCCTAACAACTTCATCAACTTGCTATTGCTCCTCAACAACATCACGTGAAGACTGTGAAAAAGGCTGATGAGTAGGCTGAGTAAAAGCTTGAGAAAATTCTCCAAAATGAGGAGAATGCTGAGGAAGATCATCAACTTGCTGTAGAGAAGATTCTTCATGAAAAATAGCATAAGCAAGAAACAAAAAAGGCTGAGAATGATCTCTAGAGGAAGAAAGCTGGGGATCAGGATGCTGAGAAGGAGGCTGGATTTGAACTCCATGAAGCTTAGGTAGCAGCAGAGGTGGAATGGCAGGAAGAATAGAATATACAATTATAACTTAAGTTGGCATGAAAATTTGTAATTAGAAATTAGAAATCAATAATAAATAAAAAATTTTATTTACCTTCACAAGAGTCTGATACATAACTATTGTACCTCTGCTCACGCCACTCCTCAATATACACAGTATAATACTTCATCAACCTCCATTCCATATGGCCCCTTTTAGACTTTTGCCTCAGAGGAATCATCGCCTTCAATTGGGATTCATCTATATTATGAATTTTCAATTGTCAAGGCACTAAATCCGGCCTATGATATCATATGGCATCATAATTAAATACTATCACTTGAGATTAAAATATTCTCTGACTCACATGTTTGAATCTATTATATGGTCTCCACTCCACAGTCTACAATATTTTCATCAAAATGCTAGAATTTCTTTAAAAAATCAATTTTAAAATATTTTCATCAAAAGAAAATACCTCATCATTACGGATCTCTAACAAAATTTGCTCTCAGTTCACATTAGCATGAGAATTCAATGATCAGTCATGGAGGAATTCGCCCCACTCTATTAAAGGAGGAAAATGCTCAAGGACAATATTCAATCTATCCGATAATTCCTGCCTAATAGAGGGAATGCACTCCGAAAAAAACATCTAAAGTAAAAATTATTAATTTCCAACTAAAATAATTAAAAATTAATTTTTAATATAAAAAAAATACAAGACATACCTCAAAAATCCAACTAGCTCTCTTGAAGTTTTTTAATCCGTCTTTAAGACTCGAGTGCAGCTTTGCAAATAGGGCAGCGCCCTATACAAAACTATTCAAAATATTAGCATTGATGTCTCTCAATAAATCTAGATACAAAATTTGGACAGTGGATTTCTCACTATTCGGAAGTAGTAGTGTCCCTATGATGAAAAAAAGATACGCACAGACATATAGATGTAATATGTTATTATCCACTCCAATGTTTTACGAGACATTTTCAAACTCCCTCTTCAACCAGCTACTTCTTAAAGTACCACTCCTTTGATTCCTATTAGGATCATTTGTTACTAATTAATAGCTCAATACAACGGGCGTTGCAAGCATGATCCTCACTAACAAGTAGCCTACCATCAACTAGTAGGCCATATGAAAAAAATGAATGTCCTCTAATCCTAAATAGAATGTAATTTCAACACATGTAAATATGAATTTAATAATTTCTAGCAAGAACATCTACAAACCTTGAATTTTTTCTAAAATAATGAAAGTTAACAGAAAACCTGAAACATGTATTTTCAAGTTTCACAACAACCTTGGGCATGTCGTTGCCAAGGTTATTGTGAAACTTGAAAATACACGTTTTAGGTCTTTTATTAACTTTCATTATTTTAGGAAAAATTCAAGGTTTGTAAATGTTCTTACTAGAAATTATTGAAATTCAGTATTTACATATTGTGAAATTACATTGTATTTAAGATTAGAGGACATTCGTTTTTTTATATGGCCTAACAGTTGATGGTAGGCCATTTGTTAGTGAGGATCATTCTTACACACCTTTGTATTGAGCTACTAATTAGGAAGGAGTGGTACTTTAAGAAGTACCTGGTTGAAGAGGAAGTTTGAAAATGTCCCATAGGACATTGGAGCATATGATGACAGAATACATCCGTATGTTCGAGCGTATCTTCTTTTCATCATAGGGACACTACTACTTCTGGATAATCAGAAATCCACTATCCCAATTTTGTATCTAGATTTCTTTAGAGACATCGGTTCTAATATTTTGAATAGCTTTGCATAGGGCACTGCCCTATTTGCAAAGTTGCAGTCGAGTCTCAAAGACAGATTAAAAAACTTCAAGGGAGCTAGTTGCATTTTTTATGTATGTCTTATAGTTTTTTTCATGTTAAAAATTATTTTTTAATTATTTTAGTTGGAAATTAATAATTTTTTTATTTTAGATATTTTTTCAGAGTGCATTCCATCGATTAGGCAAGAATTATTAGATAGATTGAATATTGTCACTGAGCATTTTTCTCCTTTCATAGAGTGGGGCGAATTCTTCCATAACCGATCATTGAATTGCCATGCTAATGTGAACTAGGAGCAAATTTTGTTAAAGATCTGTAATGATGAGGTATTTTGTTTTGATGAAAATATTTTAAAATTAATTTTTAAAGAAATTCTAACATTTTGATGAAAATATTATTGACTGTGTAGTGGAAAGCTTATAATAGGTGCAAACATTTGAGCTAGAGAATATTTTAATTTCGAGTGATACTATTTGATTATGATATCATATACTATCATAGGCAGGATTTAGTGCCTTAACAATTGGAAATTCATAATGTAGATGAATCCTAATTGACGACAATGATTCCTTTGAGATAGAAGTCCAACAGGGGCCATATAGATTGGAAGTTGATGGAGTATTATGTTGTGTATATTGAGGAGTGGCGTGAGTGGAGGTACAACAGTTATATATCAGATCCCTTTGAAAAATAAATAAAAATTTTTACTTGTTATTGATTTTTAATTTCCAATTGAAAAATTTTTGTGCTACCTTAAGTTATATTTGTAGATTTTATTCTTCTTATCATTCTGCCTCCACCACTACTTGAGCTTCATAGATATCATATCCAGCCTCCTCCTTAGCATCTTGATCCCTAACCTTATGATCGTTAGCCTTTTGATCCCCAACTTTCTCCCTCTAGAGATCATTCTGAGCCTTTCTTTTTTTCTACTTGTGATGTTTTTCATGAAGAGTTTTCTCTACCACAAGGTGATGATTTTCCTCAACATTCTCCTCATTCTGGATAATTTTCTCAAGCTTCTACTCAGCCCACTCATTAGCCTTTTTTCACAACCTTCACGTGATGTTGTTGTTGAGCAATAACAAGTTGATGAAGTTGTTAGGGAGCATAAACAACTTGGTAATGGAAGCTATTTTTAAATTGAGTTACATTTTTATTTTTATTTCCTTTTAAGCTATATATTCTTTGTATTTTCTGCAGATGAAGAACAAGATGAAGAACATGAAGAAGAGTAGGGAATTGCTATTGAGGATCAAGAACAAGTTGCAGAACTTGGTAATGGAAGTTGTTTTTAAATTGAGTTGCCCTCTTATTTTTATTTACTTTAAAGCTATTTTTATTTACTTTGAAGCTATATATTCTTTGTATTTTTAGTAGATGAAGAACATGAAGAGCAAGAAGTTGATGTTGACCAAGAACAAGTTCTAGAATTTGGTAATGGAAGTTGTTTTTAAATTGAGATCATTTTTATTTTTATTTACTTTTAAGCTAGATATTTTTTGTATTTTTGCAGTTTTGCAAATTAAAAGACAACTAAATTTTTTTAGTCCTAGTTTTGTAATGCAAACTATTTTTAAATCGAGTTAATTATTTTTCTCTATGATTGATGCATTGATGTTGTTGGAGCAAGAACAATTAAACACGTGGATTAATTTGTGATGGTTTGGGTATGGATTGGTGCATGTGGGTTAATTTATTGAATTTATTGAGATGTTTAATATGCGTATTAATTGTATAAATCTAGAACTTAGCCATCCAAAATAAAATGTGTTTTGTTTTGTTTGAAACTCGGAACTTATGTCATTTTGATCTTATGTCATTTTGTTGGTTTGTGTGTGACTGCATCGTTTGCGGGTCTATAGGTATTTTTTTTTTCTTATTCGTCTTGACTACATTAGTGTAAAACTTGGTGGGCTGTGTCCTTCTGTAGGAGTGACTTTTTTATTTACTGCACTGTTTTTGTCACTTATAATTAAAATTTTTCCCTTTTTTGCTTTTCAACTCTAAATCCCTCTTCACCATTGTCTTCTTCAGTTTATCTCCTTTTGTATAAGCTACCACTGAATTTGTTGTACATATATTAGCACTTCTATGTTTAATTAATTACCCTATTTTAGTTAACAGCAAAAATAGCAATGAATTCGACTACTAAAATTTTAATTTTTTCTTGTAGTGGTAAATGATAATGCATATCTCCCCTACATATAAAATATTACGTTTTAAGTTTTTTTTTTACTTAGCCAATTAAACATAATGCATGCTTTATGTTGTGAATTTCGATTCAATTATATACAAGTCAGAGAGAAAATGTACATGAACTTATGTCATTTTGATCTTATGTCATTTTGTTGCTTTGGGTATGACTGCGTCGTAGGTGGGTATTATTATTTTTTTCTTATTCTACTGACTACATTTGTGTAGAACTTGGTGGGTTATGTCTTTTTGTAGGAGTGACTTTTTTTTTTTAATATTTTGTTATACTACTGTTGACCTTAGCAATAATCAATCTTGATTTTAATCTTAACAAACTTGATTTTTAGCATTTAATATATTTGTTTAAGTGTGTGTATAAGCTAGGAGTATAATGGAAATAAAAATGAAGTTAAGCATGCTCTTGGGCTAAATCGACCTTTGGGATTCTAGGAAGATTTCGGAAGTCTTAGACTTTTATAATAAGAACGTTATCCCCTTAACATTTAAAGTAGACATCACAAGATTTCTGAATTGATCTTACGTGTCAAAAACTGAATTCATTTGGGTATGAAAATATTCAGTTAAAATCAGCATATGCAGTTTTCATTTTGATTTGAGCAACTCTTAGTATTTAAATAATATCTTAAGTTACAGATGTCCCATTGAGGTGATTTAAAGTGCTATGGAAATATAAGACAAATATCTACAACTTTCATGAAGAAAGCCAAGGCTGATTCGATCGTATTAAATGGCTAAAAGTCATGATCCCGACCGGGACCATGCAAGTCCCGATCCTGACCAAAATTGCACCAAATTGAAGAAATCTTCTAAAATATATCCTGGGCTAATGTCCTAATCGGGACTAGTGTGATCCCGACTGGGATCAAGGTAGTCATGACTAGGATCAATGCTGACTTCAAAGATAACAGCTATAACGGATATATTTTTGAATATCCCAACCGAGATCAGTGTGATCATGACCAGGACCAGAGAAAATGCAGGCTAAAAGTCCAAAATTTCATTCAAATGATGTTTGAATTTGTTGGAAACAAAATTATTGTTTCCAACAGCTATAATTGAATTGCTCAACTATAAATACAAGCTCTGAAGATCATTTAGAGGTTAAGAAACTTATTTTTCATTTATACATTCTCAAGCATTCAATTAAAGATCAAAATTCTCTTTAATTCATTCTTGTATTTAGCAAACTCTTGTGAGAGTTTGGTGAGTGTTAGAATAGAAATTCTTATTCTTCTATTTTCTGGGTTTAGAAAAAGGGAAGTGAGGTTCTATTATAAAAGAATTGGTTTAAGTGTTTAGCCATTAAAACACTTCAGAATTTGGTTTTAGTGTAAGCCTTCAAAACACTTGTGAATCGGTTTTTAAGTGAGCCTTGAAAACTCAAGTTGTAAGGTTTGAGTTGAGCCTAAAACTCAAGTTGTAAAAATCAATCTAGGGAAATAGATTGTGGTGATTCAAAATCCTAACTTGGGGATAAGTTAGGTGGAGACGTAGGATTGTTGAGAATC
>CATIWM010241034.1:0-48426 GCA_949671775.1 Mallotus repandus
ATTTATGCTCTAAAAGCCACGGCCAAAAGAAGATTCTAGACTTGATTTAGATAGATTTTTTTTGTAAAATATTCATTTAGACCCTTAATGAAAGGCTTAAGTCACTTATAAACCCTCAATCTTTCAATTGTTCATTTTGGGACGACTATTTGTTTTAATTAAATCCATATCATCCTAAAATTTTTTAATCCTCATTCTTCACTTTATTTTTATTCCTAATCCCTTTCATTCTCAAAATTTCACTCATTTTAAGTGTCATCAAAATTTAAAATTCTCACTCTTTGATTGAGTACAAGTTATGTCTAGACCTGGTACACTAGTCTAACATATATACTAGTTTATACTTAAATTCAATCAATATGCATAAGGAATGCAAATGTACCTATAGTTAGGGCACGAGTGTTACAGGAGAAGTCTATTTATAACCAAAAACTTTCCCCTCCTCTTAATAATTAAACAATGTGGGATTGGTCTATTTATAACCAAAAACTTTCTCATCCTCTTAATAATTAAGCAATGTGGGATTGACAATTTTGCCAAAAAAACCAACACTAATGTCTGTGATTTAAATGCATTTACAATATAGATTCAATTCAAAGCATTTTAAAGGCTTAAAAGTTGAAGTATTTCAACAAGACAGTGATGCTCATGAGCCATATCATGACCATGAGCATCCCTGTGATCAAGCTCTCTCGATTTGCTTTAAAAAAGAAAGGAACAGTCACCCTCATAGTTCCTGTCACAACTGTGATGTAGTGATCACGATCATGAGTTTATGAAGGCTCTCTTCACAAATCAGACAGTGACCCTCATGATCCATATCATAATCATGATAGGTATTACGATCCATGATCACGATTATGATGAGTATCACGATCTAGTTGTCAGAAGGCCTTATGGTCATAGTATAGCCACAACAGCTAGTTCTATTGGACATCACGACCGTGATAGGTATGGTCGCGACCATGAGCAGTCAAAATTTTATAAAAGGCTAAATGAACATTAAATAAGTACGGTAAAGGTTGAGGATGAAGTTAAGGCTCCCTAATAACCATTTTGTTGATCTCATACTATAAATACTTCACCTGGAAGCTTATTTAAGAAGTAAGATAAGTTTGATGAGAAAATTCTTCTTAAAAATCGATTATTCATTAAAAGCTCTTATTGTATATTCACCAACTTATTTGCGTGTTGGTTGAGTGCTAGTTTTAGGTTCTTCTTCATCTCTTTTCTTGGGTTATTAAAAGGAAATGAGAAACTAATTTTATTAAATTTTATTTAAGTGTGAGCCATAAAATACTTGAAAATTTGAGTTGTGATTAAAGTTAAGTCAAGAAAAGTGTGATTGTAATAGGTTTAAATTGAGTCTCAAAAACTCAATCTGTACTCAGTCTATAAGTTAGATGGAGACATTGGATTAATTATAATCCTAACTTCTTAAATTCCTTATCTTGATTCTTCTCATCTCTTCATTTTAAAGGACTATTCGACCTTATCCAAATTCAGATTTAGGCCTTTTCATATGGCAAGATGGTTGGTTATCAGAGCAACCCACTTTCAAACCACTATCCCCGAACTCTGGTTTAGATCCCAATGTTACAGTCCAGTTCCTCATGCTTCATGATAGGAGACGTTGGATTCGAGAATTGATTGAAAACATCTTCTCCTCTGATGAGGCAAAATAAATTCTATCTATTTCTTTAAGCTGGCGTCTTCCAGAGGATAAGATAATGTGGAATTTCACAAAAGATGGTATCTATGCTATTCATTTGACGTATCATCTTGTGACCAGTACGATTGGTCGAACAGTTCTGCCAAGTCCTTCAAGATGCAATATTGAAAGATGGAAATGAATTTGAAGGCTGCAGGTTCTCCCGAAAATTAAATTATTTGTGTAGAAAATCTTGAGATGAATACCGCCTATTAATGAGGAGTTGAAATGTAGAGGGATGGAAATGGACAGTATTTGTAAGAGATGTGGCCTGTACCCGGAGACTATGGAACACGCTATAAGAGATTGTGGTTAGAGTTCGAGATTCTGGTATTGCAACATGTTTCATATTGATATTTCTGATGCAATTAATAGAAGTTCCATACTAGATTGAATTCATAATAAAAAATGTAGGCTGCCAACAAAAGGTTTTCAGCTCTTTATTGTTTCTCTTCGGTATCTCTGCTATGGCCGCAATACTCTTGTTTTTGAGAATATAAATCTTGAAATCCAGAGTTGTTTCACACAGGCATTGAAGATTTTGAATGATTTCAAAGACGCATACTCCTTAGACCATTGTATTCAAAAGGCTGATAGGTCCCAACAGTGGCAAGTTCCAAGAGTAAATTTTTATAAGATCAACATTGATGCAACTGTTAACTCAAATTCCAGTACAGGTTTGGGAGTTGTTACTAGAGATGAGAATGGTTTGGTTAGAGCTTCATCAGCAGTGAGAAATAATAATACATTTCCAGTGGAAGTGGCAGAAGCCCTTGCTTGTCGTTTGGGCGTCCAGCTAGCCAAGTCCATTCAGATCAGTCATGTTGAGATTCAGAGTGATAGTCTTCTGCTAATCCAAAAACTGAAGGGTAAGAACGAGGACTTTCTGACCTTGGGATGCTCCTAGGAGATATTCAAGAAATCTGTAGTTCTTTTAGTTCCTTTTCTTTTAGCTTCTCTTCGAGGGAGACAAATGAAGTTGCTCACTCTCTTGCTAAGTTTGCTTTAATTATGGATCTTGAGGAGGATCAGTGGTTGTATTCAGTACCGCCTCAAGTTCAAGATTTTGTTTTTGTTGATTTGCTTTGAGTTTTTTCAATGGTAAGTTTGTTCTGAAAAAGCAAAGACTAAAAAATTATACATATTGTATACGAGAGTAAAAGTAAGGTTCATACAAAACAGCACAAACAATCAACTCGTAACTATCTATGGAAAATCTAGAAATTGAAGATGAGAAGAACAACGTTAACATAATTAAACAAGAAATAAAATAAAAGAGCCATTGAAATGTTCGCAAATATACCTACCAAAAGTTGATACAAAATGTTTTGCTCAGTTGAATGACTGAGACAGCACTTAAAAATTCTATACGAACTGATTGTAATGGCAAAATCCATCTTGATCATTGAATTAACATATAGTTGAAGATTGTCTTAAACATTGTGTAAGTCAAGGTAAGCAATCTCTATGAAATATGTTGATTTCTCTACTCCAATCTCACAAAAGAAGCATGAACCTCTGCAAAAGCTTGAAACCCATAGGTATAATCAGATAGCAGAAGAAAGGAATAACACCCTAAATATACTAAAGATCAAAAGAGAAAGGATAAACTTTGTACTAGGTTATATGAAATTAAAATAATATAGGTCATATGAAATCCCTATTAATAAAAAAAGATAACATAAAATAATTTATACTCACTCAAATAATTATTAATCGATGATTATGTAAAATATATAATTTAAAAAATTATTAAATTAATTACAAAAATAATTTTAAAAAATAATGATTCAATTATAAAAATGAAATAATTGTGCTAGTTCTATACAAAGGATACGTGTATGGCTGTGATTCATTTAGAAAATGTGGTCGGATGGACTATATATATAGCATATTAGACATAAGTTGATATGGACCCTTAGAATTTGGTAAATTCAATTTCATTAACAACCACCAATTCATTAACACCATTAATTCATGGGAAATTATTTTTTTGGCCAATAGAAATTGAGAAAATAGAAAAAAGGGTTAAGACTTGAACTTAAATTCCTTTAAGTACAACTGATAAATTTTGGTCATTTAGTCAAAGGTGCACCAGCCATGAAAAATTATTTGAATCCTCACAGGACGAATTGCTAGTTTTTGGATATGAGAAACCCACACCAGTCGCTATAATGTCGCTATAATGTTGGTCTAATATCTTAATCAATATAAAACTGTTCAAAAAAAATCTTAATCAATATAAACTTAAAACCAATAGAATTTTAGCACGTACATTCAAAATGCTAAACCCAATTATATTCCATTCATTTGTTTGTAATAATTCAACTTGAGATCGTGAGACTTGCTTACTTTCAATTATTTTGACTTTCCATTTATTTATTTTTGTTTCTTATTTTAACCACCATATATATTAAAAAAAAAAAAAAATCTTCATGATTTAAATCTTATGGTTAGACTGTGAATGAGAGAGTAGTCCAATGATAATTCCTCTTTAAAAATATCTCAAGGTATAAGATTCGATTTCTACCGTCGTAAATTAATTTAAAGAGGAGAATTACTCCTATTGTGCAGTTCATCAAAATTTAGGTCACATGATATCTTATTAACTTTTTTTTTTAAAATCTTATAGTTAAACTAGAATAATAAATAACAAATAATAATACATAGTAAATTAAAAAGAAACTTAGTTTGGTGGAATTTGATAATTAATTTCGCTGTCATTTGACGTCTATATTCCTAAAGGCCAAAAGCTGCACCAAACTCCTTCCACGTCTCATCATTTTTCTACATTTCTGCTCAGTTTTCTCTACATGCAGCCTCTTATTGACCCTCCTCCTTTCATTTCATACACTTCAAACTCTCTCTTTCTCCATTGATAAAACCTTTCGAGCTTCAAATCAAGAAAATTTGAAGGGCTTTATTGCACAACTCCTTTCTTTTTTGCCCCTTAAAATTTTACTTACGTTCTAAAATTGCCACAGCAACGCCTCATCACTAGCTAGCTATATCATACTGACCATGAAGAAGAATAAGAATTTTAAAATTGCAGTAACCTGCTTCATCCTTTTTGTGTTCTTGTTCGTATTCGAGACCAATCTATTTTCGCTTCCAAGATCAAGAAATGCCACTCTTTCACCATCTAACACCAACCCAGGTACCCCCTGTACTATTCTTTCAATACATATATATATATATATATATATATATATATATGGCATGCAATAATAAATTTTCTTGATTTCATTACTTCTATACTTTTCGTGCATTAAATTTTGTTGGAGTTTCTTAGTTTTGGTCTTACACAAGATATTCAGTTTCATTAGTATTATTTTCTTTGATTTTTTTCCTTAAAATGAAGGTGTCAAGTTTAAGTTTGAGTTGTTCTTGCATTATCATATCATTAATTAAAAAATATATGTGATAACTCCGAATTGGATCTTTACTTGTGGAACCTGTATCGATAAGAAGAGTTGGGTGAATGAGTGGGGTTTCTCTACAAACACTTCAAAGATTAAGTTAATATTTGTGTAAGAAAAAATTAATAATAAAACGAGTAGAGTAGAATAATGGATATAGCATGAGTGTTGGATGATTGTATGATGAGGTGATGATAAAAATGATAACCATGACTTGATATAGAGTGATGGAATATGAAAATGAAATGAGATGGAATGAGATGTATATATAGGGAGAGAATATACATAAACCTAAGAGGAATATGATTTCTTAGTCTTGTAGAATTGTCTTGATTAGAAAAGAAATAGACTTCCTTCCTCATTGATGAAAGATTATAGTCCTTATCAAAGTAGGATTTAGACGTGGGATATCAATATGCATAAAATATTAAGTCATCAACCACAAGGTTTGTTATTGTTTAAGTTCAAATGATCTTTCGAATTTGAATTATGATGTATATAATCATATTAATTAGTTGTTGAAAGAATTTTTCTATTTTTATGATTTTATTCCGAGTTAAAATTTAATGGGTTATGAATATTAATGGTTGAAAAAAAAAACATTAAGTGAATGAGATTGGTGCTTGAGTTGTGTCTCAATTTTTTCTAGGTGGCAATTAGTACAGGTACTTCACTGGTTATAAATAAATTTGTCGAGACAAAATATATAGTTAGACAGCTGCCCTTCTAACACACCTTTAAAACTATATTATACGTTTTTCAAAGAATAAAGGAAATTCTATCTTTCTAGCTAGGCAGGCAAAAGTTCATATAAATAAATCCTATTACTTTAGACTATTTTGTTTATAATGGGTAATTTTAAAATTTCATAATTGAATTTTTCAATTAAAAGTTATTTTGTAGGTAGAAAATTATTGTCAGAAATTTATTATCTATAAGATTTAACAAAAGTTTTTTTTTTTCAGAATAATTTATCCTAATATCCCCAGCAAATAGATGTTTAATTTATTTTAAATTTCCATATTGCTCCATTCGGTGATGAATTTTTTTTATTTAATTTCATTGATATCTAGTAGTCATGAATTTTTATTATTTTAAAGTTTGAGTCAGATGAATCATATAAGAAGTGTAAAATTTTTTTAGTATATAGTTTTATATACACAAAATTTGAATTTAAGATCTTATTTAAGAAAATTTAAATTTTTATGTTAAACGGTAATATATATCGGTACCATTTGTCAGATGAATTTATGTGCTAAATTTTTTTAGAAAAATTTATGTGCTGATATAATTGACATTAGATTAAGTAAATTCTCTTATATAAAAATGAGATGTCTGCAAGAACATAGGGAATGGTAAATGTATTTTTATAGATATCATGCAATTTGTGAATCATTATGGCGTTCTACTATATTCTGGATGTCCCTGCCATGGTTGCAGGTAGAAAGCACCTGGAGTTAAGGACAGTCCTTGATCAGAACCCATTGGCATTGCCTTCACCATCTCAAGTATCCTCAAAACCCCAAGCAAGAAAAATCAACTGCGATAGATCCCACAATGCCTATGATCTCTGCAAAATCAGTGGCCCAACTGTCTTGGACCCCACCATTTCCACATTCTATCTTGTCAACCCTTATTACCAATCTTCTGACCCGCCTCCTCCCTATTCTCTGGAGAAAATCAGGCCTTATCCAAGGAAGTCGGAAAGTTTCACCATGAAGAGAATCAAAGAACTCACTCTCACTTCAGGCCCATCAAGCCCACCATGTCAAGTTCAACACAGTGCCCCTGCCATGGTGTTCAGTGCAGGAGGGTACACTGGCAACTTCTTCCATGATTTCAATGATGGCCTCATCCCCCTCTTCATTACCGTTAAATCTGTTTTTCCCGATGGTCAAGATTTTGTCCTTGTCATATCCAAAGCTCGTGATTGGTGGGTTAGTAAGTATGCAGATTTGTTACAAACTTTTAGCAAGTACCCTATCATAAACCTTGATAATGATACCTCCACTCATTGTTTCCCTTCAGCCACCGTAGGTCTTGTATCACATGGATTTATGACTATTGACTCAAGGTTGCTACCAAATTCACAATCTTTCACCCATTTCCATGCCCTATTAGATAAAGCATATGGTGGCAGTCACAATCACACTTATAAATCCAATTCATTGACAATAAAACCACGATTGATCATAGTGAGTCGCAGTGGAAATGTTGGACGGGTGATTTTAAATCAAAAATTTGTAAAAAAATTAGCTCGAAATGTTGGTTTTGCTGTTACAATTTTTAAACCTACAAGTCAAACCCCATTGCGGGAAGCTTATGCATTGATCAATTCAAGTGATGCAATGATCGGGGTACATGGAGCAGCACTCACGCACTCGTTGTTTCTCCGGCCGAGATCGGTGCTCTTGCAGGTGGTGCCTCTAGGCAATGAGAAGGTTGCAGAAATTTGCTTTGGGAATTTAGCTAGGAGAATGGAGTTGGAGTACATTGAGTATAAGATTGGAATAGAAGAGAGCAGTTTGATTGATAAGTATGATAAGAATAGCTTATTGATAAAGGACCCAAGTGCATATCAAGGGAAAAATTGGTCAGATGCTATTATGAGAATATATTTGAAAGAACAAAATGTTAGACTTGATTTGGTCAGATTTAGGGAATATTTGGAGATAGCATATAAAAAGGCTAAGAAGTTTATGAACAAAGATGTTTAGTTTGGGTGTTTATTTTTAATATTCTTTCAACTAATGGCTTGTATTGTTCATAGAATATTTTAAATAATATACATTAATTCCAAATTGAAGCTCATGCATTTTTCTAGACCAAAAAGCAAATTATGTTTTCTTTTTCTATTTTCAAATTAATTGATAAAAAGTCAAGTAAAAAAAAAAAAATTGTCTGTTAGATACTTATGAGAAGACTTTTGCTGCCCTTCGGGGTTCTACTCAGATCAAATCTAAATTAGTCGGGTCCTATAGGATATCGGATACCGAGTGCATCAAATGCAAAAAAAAAAAATATATATATATTATCCGTTAGAGAATAATTTAATAATCATTTTTCACCAAGTATATTATAAAATATAGGATTTAAATCCTACCCTTGTTGATTATAAAAATAATTTTTATTTGATTTTAAAAAAAAAAGTCATCCCCTATTATAAGGTATCCATACTTATAGAATAATAACAATAATAATTATTGTTAATTTAAAATCTAATAAATCTTTCCATAAAAAACCATAATTCCATCTCACATATGCTTGCATTATGATTAGATTGTAGTTACAAAGACGTAGGCAGATGAAATAATGGAAGTTAAATAATCCCTAGTGAAAATGCATAAATACATCATATAATAGTAACTTTTGAATTTTTAGGCACATATCAAAAAAATTGAACTTGTTGAACTTATGAAAGGGAGTTAGGCAGGTGATTTTCAAGCCTTGTATGTACCATACGCTGTGCATCTCTTCATTTCACCTTTTTTTTTTAAAAAATTTTTCTTAATGCACATGCTTACTAGATTCCAATCCTTTAAAAATGGACAAATGGTTATCCAGCCCCTTCAACTTGTGTACTCGGGCTATATAGATCGATTTTGAACTTTTTCAACAAAATAATCCCAAAACTTGCATTATCAGACCTATTAAACCCAAATTTTCAATTTACCTCACGCGTGTAATCCAAACTGAGTGAAAATAGAGTGAAATTTTACTAAACATTTTATTAATATTTTTAAACTAAATTAAATTTAAAATATTCAAAAAATTTGCACCATTCTAAGAATACCTACTCTCTCTCTCTCGCCACTTCCTATTCTCAAATTAACAGTCCTCAGACCAATTTTTTTTTTTGTAAGAACACAGGGCGGAGTCCGAAAATAATAAAAAACACCAAAATTAGCTAAGACTATGGCTGGCCGAAGCCATACCATTACAATCATTTAACAAAATATTTTTGATATCATCAGGCAGAAAAGGGAGAATGGTAAGGTATGAAACAGAAGCAGCACCCTCTTTTGCAAGCCAGTCAGCAACAACGTTAGTTTCCCTTCCCCGAAAGACACATCTAAACTCTCCTTCACATTGAAAGAATTTGCATGATAGAAACAACTAAATTGTTGTTGTCACCAAAAAGTTTGTTGTTGTCGTTGATTGCCTTCACAACCATAAGTGAATTGGACTCGATCACCAACTTGTTAAAGCCTCGTTGTCTAGCAATTCTCAAGCCAATTAAAATACTCCAGAGCTCTGCTTTGAGAGATGTGTAGACACCGCAACCCTGAAAATAACCAAGCAGCCAATTCCTATGATGATCTCGAGACAGACCTCCAACTACCGCTTGAAAAGATAAAGGAGAGCAGCTCCTATCCGTATTTAACTTTACCAGCCCAACTTTAAGAGGTCTCCAAGTGACCAAACGCTGATTAGATAGGTCCTGACAAAGAAAATAAGAAACAGAACACCCTAATTTTTGACATACATTTGCTCCTGCTTCGATTTTGCCATGAATTGTAGCCAGCATAAGTGGTGTCTGCAGCATTCACAAATTACCAAAATTAAACTCACCATCAACCAAAAGATTAAACAACTTTCAAAAAGAAAAAAAAACTTCACATTCATACACAATCACAAAAACTTCACCTGCGTGTGACGATTAACAACATCTAGTTCCACAGATTGCACCAGAAGCATAGACAAAATCTACATATCATAAAAATAAAAAAGTCAGACAAAACACATTAGCTCAACAAAGAATTAAGAAAATCACATGAAAAAAGACTTAATCTTTACACTCTGAAACTCAACCAAGAAATTAACAAAAACCACTAAGAGACCCACCTCTATTTGGCCATTTGGCAGCAACAATATCAAATGGATATTGATGATCATAAGCAGCAGTTTGATGAACAAGAGATGGGTTTCTCTCAATCATAAGCTTTCCAGTATCCAAATCACCACACTACACAACACTAAAGAAACCACTTGCAGCATGTTCATGACTCGCTGCACAACTCAGTCCTTGACCCATATAAAGGCAAGGGCACAACCACCAATGGAGTAGCTCCAGTAGACGTCAACACAACTCCAGTTGACGATGGTGTGAATCCAACTGGTGGTGATAAGGGATTCTTGGTCCTTGGGAGAGATGGTGAACTGAAGAAGCAAGAGCTGGTGATGGTGAGAGCTCCGATCTTCAAAGGCATGGATGCTCAAGCAGGCAAGTCTGGTGAAGATCCGGCGAACATGGGCATGGCGGATGGTGATGGAAAAGGCGTTAGTGGGTGGCGATAGAGAGTTAGAGATTCATAAATTAGGGGTTCATAAAATATGCCTATTTTTTTGAATTTTTTATTTTATAATTAAAAATCTATTTAATTATATATTTTAAATTCTGGTGCATACCACGCATGAGGTAGGGAATAGATTTGAGTTTAATAGGCATGGTAGTAAAAATTTTGAGCTTATTTACTGAAGAAGTTCAAAATTAATTTATGTGACTCGAGTACACAAGTTGAAGGGTCTGGATGACCATTTGTCCCTTTAAAAATAGTCAATAGATCCACGAGGTTGATGTTTTAGACAACCTACACATAATTAATTTTAACCATACACATGATTCAAAAAATCTCTTTCCATTTGGCTTTTCTTGCTTCCTTCATCAACCATAAGCTTCAGCTCTAAAAGTTTTAAAGATCATTTTATATAAGTTATTCAAGCTATAATTCCTTATATTTTTTTTCGAACAATGTTATAAATTAATTACAACCGAAACATACTCTATATAATTCTTTATATTCAAAGTAACTCAATTTGTCTTTTTATATGCTTGGTTTCTGTTAAATTTTGTTGGTTAACTCATATGCAAACTTTTATCACACACATATTTTCGGCTAATTTTTTACTAATTAATTTAAAATTTTATTTTTAATCAATTCAGGTTGAACAAATATAAAAAAAACCCTTTATATAATATTATACAAAGTTGCTTTTCTTTTTCTTGCAAATATAAATTTGACAAAGATTGATTATTGTTTTAAATTTTTTACTTAAATTGAATTTTTATATATGTACAATGAATTTTACAATACAAACAACATTCATGTATATTTTTAAAGTTAGTTAATAATTTATTTTATCTTATATATATATATATTAAAAGAATAATAATATAGTGTCGCGGACTGCGACATATAACTGCTAGTAAAAATGTAAAATGATAAATTTTTTTTATATTTTTTTTTTGAAAATTTTTATTCTCTATGAAAATAGAAGGTGAAAAAAATTAATTTTATAGCATTGATCGTGCTACATGCCGTAACATAAGTCTTTATTCATATTGAAAAATAAAGATGTTAAATTCACCATCATCAGTCAAAGAAAAAAAAAAAGACAAAGCTGGAATGATATTTATTTTCATTGCCATGTTTCAATCAAAACAGACACTGGTCCACGTTAATCTTTGCCACCTATTTTTTGTCCTTATTAATTCTTGATTTCCTCAATTTCTTAATAGATTTGCCACGTGGTATAATGGACACTAT
The DNA here is from genome assembly GCA_949671775.1 of Mallotus repandus. Lineage (NCBI taxonomy): Eukaryota > Viridiplantae > Streptophyta > Magnoliopsida > Malpighiales > Euphorbiaceae > Mallotus > Mallotus repandus. The sequence goes on from CATIWM010241034.1 coordinate 11,679, forward strand.
GTGGGCAAAGTTCAAAATTTCCCATTGGTGGTCAAATCAGCAGCGACCGCACTCAGCTGCGCTATGATCTCTGCACAATCAGCGGCTCAACTGTGTTGGACCCATCAACCTATACTTTCCTTGTTGTAGGGCCTACCAATTCTTCCCCTCCGAATTTGGTGGAAAAGATCAAACCTTGCCCACGAAAATTTGAAGCTTTTTATCATGGCCCAAATCAAAGAACTCACTCTCACTTCAGCCCATTAAGCCCAACATGTCAAATCCAACACGCCTCTGCGCTACGGGTGTTCATTAGTCGGTTCAGTTCGATTTGATTTGTTGCAATCCGAAACAGATCAGTTAATGGAAGCTTAATTTTGAAACTGAATTGAACCGAAATGTATATGAAAATCGAAGCTTCGGTTTTTCAAATTTAGTCTAAAGTTTCGATTTGAAATATCAAATTAGGCCTTTTGGGTTTGGCCTAAAGGAATCAAATATATAATTGTATATATTACTAAATATTTTTGGGCCTTACCCATTTACAAAATATATTAGGTCCAATTTTTACAGACTTAAAGTAATTAAACCGAAATCTAGCAAACTATGAACAAAAAGCCTAAAGTAATTAATTACAACTAATTACAGTATACAAAAAGAGCCTGCAAATACAATAATAATAATAACAATAATAATAATAATAAGGCATTGCAGAAAATTTTTCTTTGTGTAATTGGCAAAAATGTATCTGCCTCAGTGCCTGCACCAACAAAAAAAGAGTAGCAGACATATTTGACTTAAATTGCCTGCAAAATGAAACATAAAATAAGAACAAGATAAATCAAGCAGATAGAAAATAAAATGCAAATTCATAGAGGCTCATATTGCTTTGTATCATTTCATGTTCATCATACAAACATAGATGCGACAACAACTGCATCTTTCAGAATAATCTGAAGACACAAAATGCCACCAAGCAAACTATTGTAAGTATACTGAATAATCAGAAATTTCAAGGGTGGAAGGATCATCACAACCAGAAGCAGAGACTAAACAAAGAGGCTTGGAGTTAATGAATCAATCACAATTGGAATGCATCAATATTTTTAATAGTTTGTAGAAAAAAAAAGCCACAAAAAAAAAAAAATCAGATAATATAGGGTGGAAGCTTCTTCATTGCCTCTTAGGTGCACTACAATAACATTTAAAAATGGTCACATGTGCACCTGTATCAAAGGATAACAAAGCATAGCAGTGCACACAAATAGATCAATAAATAAATGAAAAAAAAGCTTATTTACTGAAAATATAGTTAGCAAGATTCAGTGGCAGATGTTGCTGCAGTGTACAATCATTAAACTGTCAATACACAAAAAATAGTTTTTATAACTTCCAATTTCATGTTGAAGGGCTAATGCCAACTTCTTGTGGTTGTGGTAGATCTGAACAAAAGATGAAAAAAATTAGAATAAGATAGAAGAACACAAACAGAAATGAAAAACTAAAGAAAATTAAAGAAATTAACTTTGTTTTTAATACTTTGTTCAATATTCTCAAGTTCATCAAGTGATTCTTATACTAATAGTTGGTTGTTTGGAAATCTTAGCCAATCCTGGGTACAAATAAGTGTCTGAACAATCTTAGGAGTCAATGAACTCCTAAAAGGATCCAGCACACGACCACTGGTGCTAAAGGCAGACTCAGAAGCTACTGTCGAAATTGGCATAACTAGGACATCTCGAGCCAACTTTGAGAGGATAGGAAACCTCTCAGAATCGAACTTCCACCACTTCAGAATATCAAAATTAGGATTCTCATCCAAGATCAACTTTCTTAGATATATCTCTAGCTCACTTCCTTTACTTCCACCCAAACCACTATCCATTTTTTATTTCTTAAATTTGGCCTCCAACAAAGACATTGATTTACCTCGGCCAGCCAACTCAGATTCAGAACTAGCACATGATGAATCATTTTCAGTAGCAGACACAACAGAGGCAATAGAAGAACCATATATTGAAACATAATCCTCAAACAACAAGTTAAGATTAGTTGTGACTGTGTTGTACAAATTTTGACCAACAATTTCACTATAGATTTGCTTCAAAGAAAATTTCATATACTCAAGTTTATCTCTAGGATCAAGAATGTTAGAGATAAAAATAAGTGTATTAATTTTCTAAGGGTCTCCCTAATATTCATCAAATTTTATTCTCATAGTGATCCCCATAATATGAACAAACAAATCAGATGAATTCTGCCACTCTGAAATCATGCGATGCAAATTAGATATCTCATAGAAGAATGAATTACATGTAACCACTTATTCTCAATGTCATGTCAGAAAAGACTTGCAGCATGTCAATAAGTTTTCGTACACACAACCAGTCTAGGATATTAGGGATATCATCTACTAAGTCTACCCTAAAAGTAGTGTCATCTTCCTCATATTTTTCAAAAGCCCTTTGAAATTGGCATGTAGTTTTCAACATTAAATAGGTGGAGTTTCACCTTGTGGCCACATCCAGAACCAAAGCAAATTTACACTTAATTCCAGCCAACTCAGAGAGTTATTTGAACTTTCTTAAGCGTGTATGAGAGCTTCTAATGAATCTAACACATTCCCTAACTTTTTTTACAACTCTGTTTGCTTCCTTTAACCTATCATTCATAACTAAGTTGAGGATATGAGCTATACATCTCATATGAAGAAATTTACATCTAACAGTGCTAGCCCACCAACTCAATAACTTTTTCTTAATATATCTAACAGCAACATCATTAGAATTAGCATTATCTACTGTTATGATGAAAACTGACTTTACACCTCAGTCATGCACAACATTTTCTAAGCATTTAGCAATGCACTCCCCTCTATGGGAGTTAATAGGCACAAAAAATATAATCTTCTTATGCGGATTCCAATTAGAGTCAATAAAATGACAAGTAACACACATGTAATTGATTTTTTGTATGGATGTCCATTTTATCAGTGGTAATGAAAATTCTTTAACTGTATGTTTGTAAAAACTGTCTAAGCTTCCCCATTTCAGTTACATAGATGCTATAAATGTCCCTAGAAATAGTACTCTTAAAGGGAATCTTAAACGTTGGACAGGCTACAACCATTAATTTTTGAAAGCCTTCCTTTTCAACACATTTAAAGGGGAGTTCATCAGTTATACACATTAATGCAAGTGCATTCCTAATGCCTTCTTGGTCAAATTTCTATGCCCTAATTATACCTATAGACTCACCATCATTTGCTTCCACATTAGATTTAGGTTTTAGTGTTAATAATGCTTGTTTACTTTGTTTACTTCTTAGATGTTTAGTGCAATGCAACAAATGGTTTCTAAGTGATGATGTGCCATTAAGTTTAGAATGAGCATGAAGAACAGTAGCACAATACTTACACCTACCCCTCACACAGACACCACTTCATAAATTTTTTCAAAATGCTCCCAGCAGATAACTATTCTTTGAGTCTCTTTTCTTTTTTTAGGAGCGGTTGTTTTCTTTTCTGCTTCCACCATTTTCTGAGCTTGAGGCTTATTGATACTAGTACTACGAGGTGCAACAATATTTGTATTCTCTTCCATTTGACTAAAATTAAAAGATGAGATAATTAATTTAAAAGGTATACAAATACTATAAAGAATAAACATAATAGGTTAACAGACACACCTTAAGACTGGGAGTATATGAAAGGAGTCAGGGCACAGTGAATTAAAGGCTAAGCAACTTCCACCCTTTTCATTTTCAGATTCACTGAATTGAAATTCTAGTAAATCTGAATGTTTATTAAAGCTATCATAAACCTTTATATACCAAACAACAACATATGTGTTTTCACCCAATTTTATTAATTTTGTGCACAATATTTGTGTTCACAGAATATGATTGTAACACACTACAACATTTAAAAACAATAACACGAAAAGTCAGTGATAAAATAAAGCTCATATGTTTAAAGAAAATAGATAAATATCAAGACTATTTAGAACACCAACAGATCGACCAACAAGTGAAACAGATCTAGAGAAAACCAAGTCAATTGCAAATCGAATGAACATATCATTTTTAAGAAATAATGAGAAATAATACCCCAAAAATCACACATTTTTAAGACTCTTTTATTAACACAGAACTAATATATCATGCTTCCACCCATAGATCAGCAGATCGAGAGTAAAACCCTTTGAAAAAGAAAGATCGAGAAACAACAATACAAAAATGAAACATAAAGCATCTTTTTTAAACACAGAAGCATCATATAATGCTTCCACCCAAGCATGCAAATAGATCCACCCTTAAATATCAAAGATTTACCCCATAAAACAACAATAAAATAGATGAACTCCAAAAATGATGCAAAATAAACAGATCAAACAGATGACAATAAGTATGCATACATGCAAAAAGATAGCAAAAAAAAAAAAAAAATTGAAACACCACTACCTTTTTTGAATAATAAACTACAAGTCAATTGGAAATCGATTAATAGATTTTTTGATTCACTGTGTATTTGTTATATGGAAGAAAAGAGACTAACAAAATTATTGGAGCATTTTAAATCAATTGTAAGAAGTAGGTGATGGTGAGAGGCGAGGCAGAAGGGATTGGATTAGGGATTTAAGTTACAAGATTAATGATTTTGGAAATTAGGGTTACAAAGTGAATAAGGTTCGCGAGATTGTGAGAGAGAAGAGAGAAGAGGCAGAGGCAGCGAGAGGGGAGGGTTAGGTTAGAAATGATATTTAAGGTTAGTTTAGTTTGTATTTATAGGTAGATAATAGGTTAAATAAACAAATGACATCATTTTGTATTTAATATATATATATATATATCAAAAATTCGGTTGGTTATTCAACCCAAACTGAACCGATAACCGAAATCCTGAATTACCCATATTTCTCATCCGAACCGACCTTTAAGAATTTCGATAATCAAACTGAACCTATACTTTGGTTCGATTTCGATCGAAATTCGGTTCTCGGTCAAAAGTTGACCACCCCTACTCTGTGCTAGTATTAATTATTGGCGGGTACACTGGAAATTAAATTTCTTTCATTATTTTAGTAATGGAATCACCCCCTCTTTATCACTGTCAATACAGTCTTCCTTGATTAAGACTTTGACAGTGTTCATACAGGTGGTTCTGATTGGGGTTGAATGGGTATCCAATGCATTTTTTGTGAGAGTAGGAAGAGGGTTGAAATTAAAGTATATGGAATAAAAGATTGGAGTAGAAGAGAGTAGTTTAGTGGATACATATAGGAATGATATATTGTAGTCTTTATAGGTCTATGGTTTTGGCATTGCGCCTGTGTTCTACCACATGTGTTTTATATCTATGGGTGGTTAATTGTGCATTTTTATTGGGGATGCAAGAAGCTTATTTTATTTCTTCAATTTAACTTTAGGGAGAGGAATTAATAGTTTTGTTTAATTTACTTGCAAATATAATGATTTTTATAAGAAAATGCTAAACATGTGTTACTTAGAATTGCTTATGTTCATTTTTGTTTAAATTAACCTATTAAGTTGTGCTTTTTACATGAGAAAAAAAATCAATTTATTATATCTTTTGCTCTTGCTTATGGTGGGTTTTTTTAGCATTGGTGTTCCGAATATAATGCTAATTTTATAAGATTTTCTTGTAACAACTTTAAGCTCATGAGGGCTTAAACTCATTAAATGCAGCTGTAGAGTTTTGTTTCAAGATGGACTGTCTATTAAAATTGAAATTAGAAAATGCATTTCTTAGTGGTGTAAATAAGTAAAAACAAATCTAACTTTACCAGGGCTAAGGAAAGCTCTATATGCCTGCAGTAAGAGAAAAAACAAATTATCAAATAATAGATGATGATTTTATAATTCATACTAGTTTTTGCAGATGTATAAAAAATAAATTAATCATTGGTTTGGCTCTTCTAATTTTTGTAGAAGTATCATAATAACTTTAACATTTCCATTATCATGGACAATAATAGAATGAATTAGCAACATAACACAAATAAATAAAAAACATGCTTATGGGATTAATAACTTAAAATATAGAAGAGCCAAGCCAATGACCTCTTAATTTGAATCCAATCTAGTGGTTCACAGTGTTTGAGTTTAATGGTGGGTGGCCAAATATCCCAGCTTAGCATGTCATGTGGAGGATTTGAGGGCCACACACTTGAGCTCCATGAATTTAAAGGTAGAGTTCCTTATAGGAAAAATAGTCTCCGGGGAGAATTCCTACAAAGGAAAAGGAATCTTCTAGGCAGGGTTTTAGTAACCCAAAATCCCTCCGATTCTCAAGTCAGTGTTTTGATCAAGATAAAAGAGGTTTGGGAGCCTGAACATTGAATAAAAAGATAAGGAAGATGATGAATAGTAGTGTTTATATGTGTATAATATGAATAGCAGTTGTTAGGAGATAATAAATAGAGAGAAAAGTGAAGGAGGAGAAGAGAGAAGGAAGAATCTTAATTCAGCAGATGGAGGGGGCCCTTTATAGGCTAAGTGGGTAGAGCTGGACGACCGAGATCAATGGAGATGGACGGCCAAGATCGTCTATTTTGGGGTATAGGAGTGTTAGGTGTAATGAGTGGATTTCTCAGGAAATAAAACCTATCTGCTATAGTGATTGATGGGTGGCGACATTTAATGCTTGTCAGGAGAAGTACAACTACCTCTGTATTGGTGAGAGGATTTATTTAAAGAAAGGGATTTCACTCCCAGGACTTTGAACAATTTGATGGGAGGCACAACACGTTTCTTGGGTAGGTTTTCCTAAGTATGACTTTTCCTGCATAGACTTCTTATATAGGAATTACATTTCCTGAGAGAGATGCTCCATTTGGGTATTAGGACTTGGTGTCCTTAGTAAGAAATTCCCTTTAGTGATATTCAACTTTAACTTGATTCTTGAAGGTTGAAAAGTCAAATGGTCAAAGGTGATCTGACATGGCATATAAAACATAGTTCTTCTCTATATGTCGAGCTTCTATTGAAGGCGAATTTTTTTATGTATCATTAAATGTCTCCTTCTGAGTCTAGAACATAAATTCTAAATGAAAGAGTATAGTTAGATGATTCTTTTTTTATCCTCTTAATCATGAGATTCTTTTCTTATGCAGGATCTTGGAATCCAGTTTTGTTACTTTTCCTTAGAGAGGTTTCCTTGCAATGAAGCTTTTAAAATCTACGAGTGCTCCTAGTACTTAGATGTTGAAGGTTTCATTCTTCTTTGATCCTATTGATCAAAAGATTCTTTTCTTATGCAAGATCTTGGAATCCATTTTTTGTTACTTTTCCTTAGAGAGGTTTTCTCGCAATGATGCTTTCAGAATCTAGGAGTGCTCGTAGTACTTGGATGTTGAAGGTTTTCTTGAGAGGTTTATTTGTATCTTAGTAGGATATCTGTATAAGAAGTCCTTAGAGACATGATTTTTTTAATTAATTCTCCTTGGGGAGGATTTTTGTACCATAAGTCCATAGGGACATGAAATTCTCACCTATGAAGAGTTTTTGACTACTAAATTTAATTGATTCTCATTGGAGAGAGCCTTCTTGAGAAGGTTAGTTAGTGCATGGGAGGATTTGTGTTTTTTAAATCTTCATAACATGTGTTCTCACTTATGGAGAGTGCCTCACTTCTGGAGGACTAATTTGGAAGTAAGATTTGGAGTCAGCCCCCCATGTGGGTCTCTTAGGCAGTTAATATTCTTTCCCTTGGGGGAGTAAGTGATTTCTAAGTATGCATTTCCAATGGTGGAAATGTTGCTCCCATAGGAGATTTAGATGCTTTTGAGTGTGTATTTCCAATGAAGGAAATGTTGCTCTCATGGGGGAGGAAGAAGTCTCTGAGAGGATATTTCTGTAGAAGAAGTTTTTCTCTTGACTTCTTGTAGTAGTGACTTTCATGTCTGAGTAAATGGAGAGTACTTTATTTATGTTGATGATGGAGATTTCACTCTCAGGAAAATCCTATTGAGGAATATGTAACTAATAACACATGGAAAGTGCACAAATTCTTGAAACTAATATGTCATATTTCATCAATGTGAAAAATTATGTAGAAGAGAGTTACACTTATACAAATAGATATGTAACATGATTCTCAAAATGTAATTTGAAATATATAGTAATTAAAATGTCACGACTCTTGATTTAACCCATATTGGATAATGAATAAGAATTTATCCTTTTAGGATGCCAAAATATGTGCCTTATTGGTGATTAAGTCAATGAAAACTTGAATATGAGTTCTCTTATTAAAGATAAAATCTCGAAAGTCGGGATACTGCTTAAAGGTTAGGTAGAATTAGCCTAGGTGAAGTCTAACCAGGAATAATCCCCTCTCTGAGTAGAGGATACGAGGTTAGGTCCTTTCTTATACAGGATAAAATTCATTCTTCATATCAATGGACTAAGACATGTATTATTGTAAAATGATTATTAGAACATATTAATTCAAGATATTAGATAAATAAAACTTATTTGATAAACTATAATCAGCCTTAGAGACTTCTAATAGCTATTTTAGATTCAAATAGATAAATCCAAATAGAATTAGGAAATATAATTATGTCCCCTTCCTTTTAGATGAGCTGGTTATAGATATAGATTCCATGAGTAATAGAGAGATTCATTCCTCTATGAGCTTCCCATGGTAATATTCCTCAGCCTTTGAGGTAGATAAAATGAAAATCCTCAATTTTCCTATGTGGCATTAGTGCTTTTGAGAATTCTAGCTTCTAGGTAGGAAGCAATTGATTGGGAAAATGATTCTTCCCAAGAAAGAGACGTCTGTCAGGAAAAATAAAGATTCCACATGAACTTCAAAGCATCTTCCTGTCTAACCAGGAAACATTTGAAATGAAGTAATTTTTCCTCTAAAGAGATGGATTGTTGGCATTATCTACTCAAGAGATGCTTCCAAGGTTACGCAAGAGATATTTAAGCACTATTTATTGAATCTTATAAAAATTAAAATGAGGCCTTTATCATTTGAAGCTAGTGGGAAGTAGATTCCTCAAGTTTATGACAATCAACCGACATGCTCATCTCTCCAAATTATTTGAATAAAATAACATAGTTCCTTTTTACAAGCTCTCTTTCATTTTTAATAGAGAAAATATAAGAAAAAGGCAAAAACACAAATGCAAAACTTTTCCAATTCTCTTTGATTTCTAATAGAGAAAATGTAAAGGCAAAGAGAAGAATACAAGCACAATAATTTTTCTCTTGCAAATCAAGAACATATGTGAATGAAGAAATTTGAAGAGAAAAGGATAACTTTTAGAAGAAAAAATCACCCAATTCCCACAGATGGTGCCATTTGATGGTGGGTGGCCAAACATCCCAGCTCAGTATGTCATATGGAGGATTTGAGGGCCACACACTTGAGCTCCATGAATTTGAAGGTAGAGTTCCTTACAGGAAAAAGAGTCTCCGGGGAGAATTCCTACAAAGGAAAAGGAATCTTTTAGGTAGGGTTTTGGTAACCCAAAATCCCTCCGAGGATTAAGTTAATGTTTTGATCAAGATAAAAGAGGCTTGGGAACGTGGAAATTAAATAAAAAGATGAGGAATAATAGTGTTTACATGTGTATGATGTGAATAGTAATTTTTAGGACATAATAAATAGAGAGAAAAATGAAGGAGGAGAAGAGAGAAGGAGGTACCTTCATTCAGCAGCTGGAGGGAGCCTTTTATAGGCTCAGTGGGTGGAGATAGACGACCAAGATCAATGAAGATGGATAGCCAAGATTGTCTGTCTTGGGGTATAGAGTGGTAGGTGTAATGAGTGGATTTCTTAGGAGAGAAAACCTGTTAGCTACAGTAATTGATGGGTGGCGGCATTTAATGCTTGTCAGGAGAAATACAACTACATCTGTATTAGTGAAAGGATTTATTCAGAGAAAAGAATTTCATTCCCAGGACTTTGAGCAATTTAATGGGAGGCACAACATGTGTTTTAAGTGGGTTTTCCCAAGTAGGACTTTTGTTGCATAGACTTTTTATATAGGAATTAGCTTTCCTAAGAGAGATGCTCCATTTGGGTATCAGGACTTGGTGTCCTTATTAGGAAATTTCCTCAAGTGATATTCAACTTTGACTTAATTCTGGAAGGTTGAAAAGTCAAATGATCAAAGGTGATCTGACGTGGCATTTAAGACATAGTTCTTCTCCACGTGTCGAGCTTCTATTGAAGGTGGATTTTTTGTGTATCATCAAAGTTGAAAATGTGCCAATAAATAACTCAAAAATTATAATTATTTTGTGGCTCTAGGATAGACACATTAAATAATACATTTTGAGTAGTAGCTTGGTATAATACTCTTCATATAAAAGAGAATGAGGAAAGGGTGCCAAATAACACAAAATAGCTAAAAAATCAAATATTAGTTAAAATAATATTGTTTGGCTAAAAAATAACTTCCCTCACTAGAAGGATTAGAACTCAAAGGATGATCAGCTAGTAGTACCCGGATGAGGGATGGTTTAACTTAAACACTAATAGGTCTATTATTCAGGGTTTTAGCAAAACAGCTGCTGGAGGGCTAATTTGGGATCATTGAGGGAGATGGTTTGGTGACTTTAAGATGAATGTGGGTATAGCTTCCATTGCAAGTACAGAGTTATGAGGAATGTATAGAGGTCTTTCTTTTGCATGAGAGTTTGGAATGAAATAATTAATGGTGGAAATAAGTTGTTTGTGTGTGGTAGGGCTCTAGTAGAACCAATGGCCATCCTGCTTTAGTGAATGCTATCCTCTACCTCATTCAAAGGGAGTGGGTAGTTCAAGTTAAACACATTCACAAAGAAGCCAATTTTGCTACTAATTTCTTGGCCTCAAATGCTCACAATTGCCCTCTCGGGTGTCATCATGCTTCAGCTCCTATGGATGGATTGATTTAGTGGATTGAGCGTGACATGAGATGAGTAGCATATCCTAGAATGATTAGGATGTAATTTCCTTCCTTGTATAAAAAAAAAACTTCCCTTATTTAGTTATGAAAATATGTAGGTAAAAGGCATCATCAATATATATATATATATATTTTTTGCCAATACATCATCAGTACAAAGTTAAATATGCAAACATGAAAATCTTCAAATAACCAGCCTGGTGAATATAGAGGTCCAATTCATTTAAATTATTCTAACGTGGTCACGTCACAAATAGGATATATTTTGTGTTATTATAAATTATGGACAGTCAATTTAAATTAATAATTCATAAAATTCACTTGATATCAAAGGCAAAATCTCATAGAGATGGAATTGCTTAAATCATAAAGTCAACTCCACGTATGATATGATAATAAAGGTAACATTAAATGCTATAGTAAAATTTGATTAATTTCACATCCACTGTTAGGTGCGAGAGAAATACTCTTAACAACTTTTGTTTTGCATTCATCAAATGTTGACAGTGCATAGATTGATGTAAGTATACCTTTGACACCAAGCTTAATAAATAGAGAGAAAGAGAGAGAGAGAGAGTTCAAACTGAGGAAATACATCCAGGTGGAAAGCAGTATAATGCATAAATCTCAGTCATGTAATAACATTTAAGATGGGAATCTCATTATCAAACTATACAGTTGAAAATGTTATGTCATAACTTCTTTGCTTAACAACATGTTCTCATATAGCCACAAAGATGATTCCAAATACGGGGAGTACTTAAAATTATCCATTCTTATAATTCACACTCTAACCTTTTAACCTTAAAGATTGATGGTGTAGTATTTGTAGCAAAAAGGTTTCTTCTTATTGGAAGTTACCGCTATGCTCTTCCTAATTAGCTTGATTATTCACTTTCCTTTCTTATAAATTCTAATTGATTCATGTTTCTTCATTAAGAAGATTAATTTTTTCTTGATTAGTTGTATATCCCTTGATTGTTGGGATTTGATAGAACTCTTGTACTATATAAGTTCTCTCTTTTGCATTAATAAGAGACAAGCCATTAACTTAAATTTATATAGTATCAGAGCAGGCTGTCTAGGGCAAATTCTTCCCCATGGCTGAAGAAGCAAATCAAACCCTTAAAACTGCACAAACTCAAGCCATCACCAATACCAATTATATCACATACGACTCATCTTCTCCATATATTTTACACCCTTCAGACAATCCAAGAATTGTCCTGGTTTCAGGTCTTCTCAAAGAAGACAATTATTCAATATGGTGAATGGCCATGACTAATGCATTATTGGCTAAGAGTAAATTTGGCTTTGTAGATGGAACACTACCTTGTCCTGAACCAGACTCACTTGATATTGCAGCCTGGATTAAAAGTAACTCCATAGTTATCTCTTAGATGTTCAACTCTCTTCATTCATCTCTCCATGATAGTGTTGCCTATTTTAACACTATAAGAGAGATGTGGATTGATTTAGAAGAATGTCTTTCACAAGGGAATACTCCTCGCGTGCACCAATTGAAGATAGAAATAGTGAACTACAACAAAAGGATATATCAGTAGCAGTGTATTACACAAAACTTAAAGGACTTTGGGATGAATATAATACCTATCCCCAAATTCCACCATGCATTTACAGAACAACCAAGGCAACAATTATTGAGAAAGAAAAGGAAAAGGTTTACCAATTCTTGATGGGATTAAATGAGAAGTACAATATAGTACGTTCTAAAATTTTGAATACTAATCCCTTACCCACCTTAGCATGATCATATGCACTTATTTCACAGGAAGAAAGACAACAACATATTGCAACTTTGAGAAATATATCTGTTGTTGAGGCTACTGCGTTTGTCGTAATAAAAGGGAATCCAAAGCCCACTAGTGTTCGAACTACTATTGGTAATCGTGATACTTTGAAACTATATTATGAACACTGTAAGAAAAATAAGCACACAAAGGATACATATTTCGAATTACATGGTTATCCAGATTGGTAGGAGAAAAATAATTCCAAATCCACATGAGGTAAGGCAACAAATCAATCCTAAACCATGGAGATAGTAGGGCAGTTTACTGAATCACAAATTAATGGTCTCTCCAAAGATCAGTACACATAACTTATGTCTTTGTTGAATCTTAGCAAGACACAAAATGTTAATCCAATTGCTACTTCTAGTAAGGAAATTTCTCTATCCAATGTTAATGTTGAATGGATTCTTAGTTCAGGTGCTACAGACCATATGACTTGCCAAAAGAGTACTATACATGATGAGACCCCAATCGATTTTATTCCACTTGTCAAGATACCTGATGGTTCTTTTATTATAGTTAAATTATATGGGGATGTTAATGTTAATTCAGACATCAAGCTAAATCGTGTCCTTTATATACCTTCTTTTTCTTGCAGTCTTATCTCCATAACAAATTAATCAATTTAAACTGTGTTGCTCACTTCTTCCCTTCCTTTTGTGCTTTACAGGACCTAGCCACGAGGAAGTTGATTGGCATAAGTGACCTCATGGATGGTCTTTATTATTTTCAGGCAATCAATATCACCATGGCCTTAGCAAATTCTGCTCGCAACACAAATTTTTTTTATGGCACCGACGCCTTGGTCATTTATCTTTTGATAGAATGTCTTTGATCAGTAGCTTGAATCTTAATAAGATAAAAGTTTTTAATAAGTGTTGTGATACTTGCCATAGATCTAAGCTAGCTCGTCACCCTTTTCCTATTAGTTCTTCTAAAACTCATAATGCTTTTGATTTAATTCATTGTGATACTTGGGGCCTTATAAAACTCCATCTTTGTCTGGTGCACATTATTTTTTTAGTATTATTGATGATTATACTAAAAATACATGGTTTATTTGATGAAAAATAAGACTAAGGTTAATCATTTGTTACCATCTTTTATTTCCATGATAAACAAGCAATTCAATTGCCATGTGAAGTAAATTTAAAGGGACAACGGGATAGAATTCATTGCTCATAAATTTTGGTATTTTGTGAACAAAATGGGATCCTATAATAATTTTCTTGAATTTAAATTCCACAACAAAATAGGGATATAGAGCGTAAACATAGGCATCTTCCTGAAGTTGCTCGAGCTTTAAGATTTCAGATTAAGTTTTGAGACTTACTGTAGCATAGTTGATTAACTGTACACCTACACCTCTCTTATCTAGAAAGAGTCTATATGAAGTCTTATTTTCATGTAAACCCAACTATTTACACCTTCTAATATTTAGTTATCTTTATTATGCTTCTGTGATTCCAAGGTCCAAAGATAAATTCAATGAGTGAGCCACTTCTTATATTTTTGTTGGGTACCCTTATGGTCAAAAGGGATACAAAGTTTACAATTTAAAGACTCATCAGATTTTTATTTCAAGAGATGTAGTGTTCTATGAAAATATATTTCCTTTTCATACTTCACCACACCAAACTGAAATCTCTAATAACCCAACCACCTAAACACCTAATAGTTTATATACCATTACACCTGATGTACAACATGTGTATGAAGAAGGGACAAGTGAGATTGAATGGGTACAAGAACTTGATCAAGGGGGTAAGAATGATCGCATTGATGAGATTTATCAGGATGAAGGACCAAATATAGTTCATGAAGTTAGTGACAATGCTTAAATTAATGAGGATGATGGGGCTGATAAAGATATAAACAACACACCTGAACCTATCCTTGAACTAACACCAACACTTTCTACCAAAGCTAACTATCCTATTTGAGAAAGAAAGTTACCAACTTATTTCAAAGATTTTTATATTGATTTTCCAGGAAATAATAAAGATACATCCTTCAATCATGCCAGTACGGTTTTCTTAGGTACTTCTTATCCTTTGTCTCATTACCTTTCTTATTATACGTTTTCTTCATCCCATTATTGTTTTCTTATGGCCATCACTCAAAATGATGAGCCTACAACTTACTTACAGGTAAGTAAAGATACTCGATGATAAACTGCCATGCAATGAGCTAGCAGCACTTAAAAATAATCATACTTGGACTTTAGAGCAATTGTCTCCAGGAAAGAAAGCAGTTGGGTGAAAATGGGTCCATAAAATTAAATATCACTCTAATGGAATGATTGAATGATATAAGGTGTGCCTTATGGAAAAAGGGTACACTCAGGTGGAAGGCTTGGATTATACCGAGACTTTTGCACCAGTCGCTAAACTTACACCACTGTTTGTACTCTTTTAGCAGCAGCAACCATAAAAAAATGGACATTTCACCAGGTTGATGTTCATAATGCTGTTCTTCAAGTAGATCTTAATAAAGAAATGTAAATGAAGCCTCTGCCTAGTTATTTATCAGATGGTGATACGTGTCTCTGTCGTTTTCGTAAATCTTTATATGGTTTGAAGCAGGCTTCCGTGCAATGGTTCACTAAATTTTCAACAACTATTCTCTAGTTTGATTTTACTCTATCCAAGAGTGACAACTCCTTGTTTCTATGTCATAGAGGCACTTCCTTTACTGCTATCCTTGTTTACATAGATGATGTTGTTATTGCCACTAATGATAACTCATAGCTTGTTAAACTCAACCGCTATTTGGAAGCATGGTTTCCTATCAAAGACCTTGGCACTCTTAAATATTTTCTTGGCCTCGAAGTAGCATGCTCTCTTGAAGGGATTATTTTATCTCAATAAAAATATGCACTAGACATTCTTCAAGAAGCAGCTATGCTCGGTCAAAACCTTGCTCCTTTCTTATTGAGCAAAATCATAAATTAGCACTTGATGATAGCAGTCTTCTTTAAGATCTTGGTTCTTATCATCGTTTGGTTGGCACTTGATTTATTTAATAAGCACTAGGCCGAATATTTATTATTCGGTTCATGTTCTTTCTCAATTTATGAACCAGCCACGACAAGGACATTGGCAGGGTGTTATGCGCATTTTGCGATATCTCAAATTGGTACCAGGTCAGGGCATTTTTGTATCTTCTACTAGTCCTTTATCTATTTCAGCATATTATGATTCAGATTGGCTTGTTGCCCTTTGACTCAAGGATCACTTAGTGGTTACTTCATTTTTCTTGGACATTCTCTGATCTCATGGAAAAGTAAGAAATAAACTATAGTCTCTTGCTCTTCTGCTGAAGCTGAATATCAGTCTATGGACACCACCGTTTATGAATTAATATGGTTACGATAATTGCTTTGTGATTTGACTATGACTTATTCATATTCTATCCAGCTTTATTGTGATAATCAAGTTGTCGTGCATATTGCCAATAACCCAGTTTATCATGAAAGAACTAAACATATCGAAATCGATTACCATTTTGTTCATAATTGTATATAGTGTGGTCTCATAGTCACTTGTCATATCCCTTCACAAATTCAAGTTGCTGACATCTTCACCAAAGCTTTGGGAAGACATCAATTTCAGTTCTTAGTTGGCAAGTTGGGCATTCGAAATCTCCATGCTCCAACTTGAGGGGGTGTATTGGAAGTTACCACTCTACTCTTCCTAATTAGCTTGATTATGCTCTTCCTAATTAGCCTGATTATTCACTTTCCTTTCTTGTATATTCTAATTGATACATGTTTCTTCATTAGGAAGATTAATTTTTTCTTGATTAGTTGTATATCCTTTGATTGTTGGGATTTGATAGAACTCTTGTACTATATAAGTTCTCTCTTTTGCATTAATAAGAGACTAGCCATTAATAAAAATTTATACTTCTCTTTGTAGAAGACATTATATAATCGGTCCACAAATGACACTAGGTGAGACTGTACTTAATTCATTTGATTATTCCAACTAGAAATGTCAATTGTTAATGAAATAGGAAACAAAAAATATTGTATTAACTGTAACCTAAATAAGTTCAACATCCTTGTCTTGATTATTCTCAGCTCGTAGTTAAGATGCAAATCACATTCAATCAATAAGTGAGATATAAAAAAAAACTCCCACACTATGGTACATGTTACAGTTACAAATACATAATCAAAAAATTTAGAAATAGTAAAAAAATCAGAATATGATCCCAAAAGTACATGCAACGATAAACCAAATACTTGTAAATGCTAATAATCAGTAATAAAATAATCGACTCATAATCAACTGTTCTTTACTTTGAGTTGCTTGCGTCCTTCACCCTAGTTACCACTCAATAACCATCTCTGAGCTTCTTAATTATCATGTTTCTATTATCTTAACAGAAGAGTTACCGGTTGCTTCCATTTACATTGGTAACTTGAGAAGCTCGCGAGAGACACTCAGCAAGGTAGAAAATAGACATCACTTGTCCAAGGAGTACAATTAGGGGGGTCAGACATGGAGGCAAAATTCAAGAGTCCTAGCAAGGGAGGAGAACATGTGCGTGGTTTCACCCTCCGCCATCGTGGCGATTATTGTTGTTGTTGTTGCTATTGTCATCAAAGGAGATAGGAGGAGAAAGTGAAATATTTTTTTTGAGATATAGAACAAGAAAAAAAGAAATTTCAATAAATGAATTTTGAGGAAAACCATCTTCTATATTGTGAGTTAATGCAATTTTGTGAATTTTTCCTATTTGAAGCTGTCATTATTGTTCCTAAAATAATCTCGGGGATAGAGATTGGATAGTACTTGATAAGAAAACAGTGAAGAGAAGTTGGCTATCGTTTAAACAAATTTTAATAAAAAAGAAAGTAACTGGTTATACCTACATCTACTGGAAATTTTTTGATAATACGGTGTCATTATAACATCATAGAATTTGCCTTCATCTAGTTTAGCTAACAACAATTTTCATCTTGTTGTTGAATCTTTTATTTTATGGTATTTGTGACACCACCAAAATCTTATCAATGGCTCCACAAAGAATCCAATGATATGTCTTAGATTGCAATATACCCCACCTAATCCTGCTCATATGACCAAAAATCATATTTTTATTTTGACCAAAGTTGGGGAGGGGGGGAGCCCGTGGGGTTCGAACCCCACGAGTGGCATCCATTGACTGATGCCTTGCCACTTAGGCGAAGAGACCTTAGCTATGACTAAAAATCATATGAGTGGTTATCTTCTACCGCTTTCGTTAGTAAACTCCCATTCACATTACTTTACTAATAAAATCCTATTCACATTATCTCTTGTCAATTGCGTTAGTTAACTCCCATTCACATTACTTTACTAGTAAACCCCTATTCACATTTAAAGGAGCATCAATTTTAGGTACCGAGCAAAAACATTCAGCTCAAAATTTTTAAGATGTATTTCCAAATTAACTCCAATGTTACTAGCTCTATCACTCACTTTCCATAATAATTTATTCTTAAAAAGAAATCATCTCCTTCCTAAAAAGAATTTCTCCTTAATCCTTGAGATAGAGATATTAGAGGACCCTATCATATTCTAAAACCACCTTCATTCCTTCCAATTATTAAAATAAAATAAATTTATCAAAAAAAATCTTAGCTAAATATAAATTTGCTCCAATGTAAATAAATAGGAAAACTAAAATGATAATATATATATATATATATATATACACACACACTGTGATAATCAAAATGTTCATATTCTCAAATCCTAACAGGAAAAAACATGTCCATAAATTAAAATGAATTAAATTTGATCCATTTAGGTCAAATATACCCATAGCTACTGAAGTATTTTAAAATAAATTAGATTTGATCCATTTAAGTGAAATTTACTTACAATTAGCTAAAGCATGTTACAATTGACTCAAACTATCAAAACAATTAAAAATAAATTCTCATTCCTATATATCCTTTTAGATGATTTTATTAGTCATTGTCCAATCTACTTATAACTTGCTTAAATTTATCATAGTTGACTCAAATAGCCTAAACAATTGAAATGAATTTCTTTTTTTATACATCACTATTGATAATTTTGTTACTCTAAAAACTACATGATAACAAAGATCTAATATACTTCTTAAATAGAAATTATCTTCAAAAATATGATTAACCGATAATACTTATGCAATTTGAAAAAATGAATAAAAAATGGTTAAAAAACAAAGACTTTTAGTTTAAGTAGAAAAATGTTTTAGTAAAAATACAATTCTCTACCCATAATGGTGGTGATTATCTTGATGTTTGTGTATTGTTGATAGTATTTATATTTGTACGTTAATTGTTAACATCATTGATTAGAAGTACAAAATGGTTAACATCATTGATTAGAAGTACAAAATGGTTAACATCATTGAGTACAAGGTGAAAAGTTGAATATTTGGGTTGAATTTGGGATAGTGTTATTTAACCTGGTTTGACATGGCCAGATATAATAAATTATATATACACTGACAAAGAGGATGATAATGCTCTTACTAGTTTCTTTTAGGTACTTTTTAAAATTATATTTTAATTGCAATTTATGATTTTTTTTGGAAAAAATTGCAATTTATGATATACAATATTTAATTTTGATCATTAATATGTACACATAAATGATATTTATTTATTATATAATATATAATTTATAATTTATAATTTGATTTGCTCTTAAAATAATTTAGGCCAATTGCAGTATACTTTATTATTATAATAATAAATATTTATTTTGTCGTTATCTTTGTTTATCCCAAAATTAAAATTTGCGACAAAACATATCAAAGACTAAGGGGTGCCCAACATGCTGTAAGCTATTTGAAACGTTGAAAGAATTGCCACACAGACAAATGCGATAAAGATCAGGAAGAGAAAGCTAAGAAGGAGAAACAGAAGCAGCAACAGTATAAAAAGAAGAAATAATTGAGTGAGCATCTGCTTCTCTTACTTGTTTGGGGTTTAAAAATTGTGAAGAATCTATTGGTTATCTCCTAATTTGTTCTTACTTTTTTGTTCATTATGCTTAGATTTGCTAGTACCAACAGTTATGTACTTGCTTGATTGTTGAGACAACATTCAATATGTTTGATGAAATGCAGCAAACACGTTTTATCACTATGAGAAAGGAAAAAGTTACCCAGTTTTTGGAATTGAACCTAGATTTAAAAAATTAGAACAATTTATGATGAATCAACGGAAAATAATTGGGCTAAAATCTATTCATATGATTGAACAAAATCTGTTTGTATTTAAAATTAAATCAGAAGAAGGGAAATTACAAACACTGGGAGATGGTCTTTTATCATTTGATAGGCATCCTCTTATTATGAGAGAATGGCAATCCAGGATAAAATTTGATGAATCAGATATTAGACTAATCACTGTGTGGATTAAGTTACCTATGTTATCTTTTGAATTCTGGAGTACTGAGATGCTGAGTAGAATTCCTGTTATCTTTTTGGTCTTGCTAATATTAAAAATCGATATATTTGAAACATATATGATGTTTATAGTTCGATGAATTTATATATGATATGAATTAAAAATTAAACTTAATTTTGTTATGAATTTATATTTTTTATTTTTAATGAATTAATGAATTATAAGTTATTATATACATATTGAAAAATAGGATCTTTACAAAAATACCCTAAAATCTTACATTAACAATGAAAATACTCATTTTCCAAAATTATATGTGCGTCCCAAAAACCCAAAAATATTTACGCCCATGTCTCCCTTCTTTAAAACTAAAAATGGAAAAAAAAAATACTACTATCTCTGTACATGTGTGTTAGAACTTGTAGTTAATTCATGAATTAAAATTGAAATTCAATTTAATGCATATAAATTGTACATTTCAAATAAAGGTTTACCTTCTTCCTCGGAATTTTAGGATTAGAGATTTATCTAATAAATGGATAATCCTCCTCTTTTGCTACCCTTATTTTTGATCCATTTGTATGCTTTTGACATATTCTTTATGCAAATTTTTGGCTCAGCCTTTTATTTTTGTCCTTTACTTTTGCCTCTCACTTTTTCTTGAATCAATTTTCTCCAGAATGATAAGGTCGATTAGTTGTTGGATAGATAAGCCACCCCATTGATTTAATCTAGATGACCATCCTTTTTCTCAGTTTGGATATTTGTTGCAGCTTCAGTACCCGCACCCACTCAAATAGCCCAACAAATATCTTTAGTCTAAGACTTGATTGTGATCTTATCACGATCCTACTATTCTAATCTTAATTATCTGGGATTACATTTGTAATTGCCTGGTTTTTTCAAAAAAATAAACAAATAAATACAATAAAATATAATACAAAACAAGAAATTTTAGTTAGTTTTTATTCCAAAACTGCCTTCCTTTCAGATTATAAGCTTTTGTTTTTGAATAGTACTCTATATTTTAATTTATTAATAACTTCTTATTTAACATATCTTTTTACCTAAACTATTTAATTTTAAGAAAATAATGTGAAGTGTTTAATATCAATTAAGGTACCCAAAAAACTTACATTAACAATGAAAATACTCCTTTTCCAAAATTATATGTGTATCCCAAAAATCCAAAAATATTTACGCATGTGTCTCCCTTCTTTAACACTAAAAAAAAAAAGACTCCTATCTCTGTACATGTGTGTTGGAACTTGTAGTTAATTCAAGAATTAAAATCACAATTCAATTTAATGCATATAAATTGTACATTTCAAATAAAGTTTTACCTTCTTCCTTGGAATTTTAGGATTACGGATTTGCCTAGTAATGGGATAATCCTCCTCTATTGCTAAACCATTATTTTTGATCCATTTGTATGCTTTTAACATATTCTTTATGCAACTTTTTGGTTCAGTCTTTTATTTTTGTCCTTTACCTTTGCCTCTCACTTTTTCTTGAATCCTCCCTCTCCAGAATGATAGAGTCGATTAGCTGTTGATTCGAAAGAACCACCCATTGATTTAATCTAGATGACCATCCCTTCCCTCATATTTGCTGCAGCTTCAATACACGCACCCACTCAAATAGCCCAACATATATCTTTAGTTTGGGACTTGATTGTGATCTTATCGCGATCCTACTATTCCAATCTCAATTATCTGGGATTACATTTGCAATTGCCTAGTTTTTTCAAAAAATAAACAAATAAATACAATACAATACAAGCAATTTTAGTTAGTTTTCATTCCAAAACTACCTTCCTTTTAGATTATAAGTTGTTGTTTTTAAATCGTAGTCTATATTTTAATTTATTAATAACTTCTTATTTAACATATCTTTTTACCTAAACTATTTAATTTTAATAAAATAATGTGAAGTGTTTAATATTAATTAAGATACCAAAAAAACTTACATTAACAATAAAAATACTCCTGTTCCAAAATTTTATGTGTGTCCAAAAAAACCAAAAATATTTATGCTTGTGTCTCCTTTCTTTAACACTAAAAAAAAAAAAAACTCCTATCTCTGTACATGTATGTTGGAACTTGTAGTTAACTCAAGAATTAAAATCGCAATTCAATTTAATGCATATAAATTGTACATTTCAAATAAAGTTTTACCTTCTTCCTCGGAATTTTAGGATTAGGGATTTGCCTATCAAACGGATAATCCTCCTCTTTTGCTAAACTGTTATTTTTTATCCATTTGTATGCTATTGACATAGTCTTTAGGCAAGTTTTTGGTTCAGTATTTTGTTTTTGTCCTTTACCTTTGCCTTTCTCTTTTTCTTGAATCCTCCATCTCTAGAATTATAGAGTCGATTAGTTGTTGGTTTGAAAGAGCCACCCCATTGATTTACTCTAGATGACCTTCCTTTTCCTCATTTAGATATTGTTGCACCTTCAGTA
The DNA here is from genome assembly GCA_949671775.1 of Mallotus repandus. Classification (NCBI taxonomy): domain Eukaryota; kingdom Viridiplantae; phylum Streptophyta; class Magnoliopsida; order Malpighiales; family Euphorbiaceae; genus Mallotus; species Mallotus repandus. The sequence goes on from CATIWM010241034.1 coordinate 34,267, forward strand.
CTTGCATCCACTCGAATAGCCCAACAGATATGTTTAGTCTGAGACTTGATTGTGATCTTATCACGATCCTACTATTCCAATCTTAATTATCTGGGATTACATTTGCAACAGCCTGGTTTTTTAAAAAAAAAAAATAAATATAATAAGATACAATACAAAACAATCAATTTTAGTTAGTTTTTATTCCAAAACTGTCTTCCTTTCAAATTATAAATGGTTGTTTTTAAATAATAGTCTATATTTTAATTTATTAATATTGGCTAATTTTTTATTGAGTGATTGCGAGTGTGCCATAGGAATTAAATCCTCAAAATATATTGACTTCTTTCAGACTAATTATGGATCCCCAAACTCATTTACCACGATTTATTTAGATTCCAATAAGCATTTCTTACTGTTAGATACAAAAATAGCATTTAAATTTTTCATATGATTATTAATTATAAATTCACTGTTGGTCAATATATATACATATATGTAAAAATAAACTTACATATATCCTAGATGACTCGTGATCATGAAATTCTTGTTGTCCTCTCTCATTTAAAAAGCCATATGTGGCCATCCAAATCTTAGAGATATGCGGAACTTCACCTAACTCTTCATTAATTTACAATTTTAATTAAATCAATCTATTTTAATACAAAACATAAAATAAAAGTGGAAAACAAATTTTATTATAGTTGAAGCACTTGTATTATAATTTTACCGTATCGTATTCCACTAGCACAAAAGAAGTAGGACTAGTTGATGAAAGAATCCTCTGTTTTGCACGATTACATTTATTTGCTTCACTTGTAGTCTATACACCATTGAAAACAAATATATATATAAGATGAAAAAAAAAAACACATTGTAAAAGTATAATTATTTTAAATATTACCAAAAAATCTTCTTTAGAAAACTTAGTGAACAATGACTCCTAACCATCACGAGTCAGCCCATGAGGAACATTTTGTGTGTGTGTGTATATATATATATATAAGATGAAAAAAAACACATTCTAAAAGTATATTTATTTTAAATATTACCAAAAAAATCTTCTTTAAAAAACTTAGTGAACAATAACTCCCAACCATCACGAGTTAGCACATGAGGAACATTTTGTATTTGCTTCTCATCACTTGGGTATTTCAAATTTTTTAGATACAGATTGTGCTTCCACTTTCGATATAATATTCTCATCTTATGAAAACAATAATGTTCAAACCTTACTTTCTTCATATCAGGTGTATTCGATTTGATTCAACCTTTTTCCTCAAGTTTTCTTTTTTTTTTTTTTCATTTCTCAGGGCTTTCAAGAGTTACATCAAAATAACCCTAAAAAAATATGCGAACAAGTATTACTTTCAATTTAACCTTTGCATATGAAAAAGTTGAATATAAATAAAAAAATATCCCATTATGTAGATAATATTTATGAAATTGAGTACCTGAACCATTTTTCATAACATCAAATAATTTCCATTTTCAATAGTATCCCATAACACAATTGATGATCCAAATGACCTAGCACAATAGTCCAGCCAAGAAGCTAGTTTTCTTTCATAATCATCAATAGGAAAAAAAAAATTCCAAGAGGTATGAAAAAAATTAACCTGTTCCTTTTCTCATTTGTTAATTTATCTAGATCAACCCATTTATACAATTCTCTAATGCCAGTAGACCGCACTAATAATCAAAAAATAAAATTATATTAACAATCAAAAATTTGAAAAATTATTATGTATAAGAATATGCAGTACATATCTCGTATGTTCTCTGACATATGTGCACTTACATCAACGTTTGGAACTTGCGACTAAGTATTATCTTTTATACTAGTCACTGGGATTATTACAATAATAAAACGTGTCAAATACTAATTATATATTAAATTACCTAACATAAATGTACTTTATTTCGATTTTTATTCAACCCAAAAAAAATATAAATATAATATGATTCACAATATTGAGATTAAATTCAAACTATTAACAACAATCTATAAAAAGTAATAAAGTAACAATAATAAAATTTATACCAGAAGCATCACGTCTATCATTTAGAATATTTCCACCGATTGATAAGTAAATATTCATCATTCCATCAATTTGTGAAAAGGCAAAGACTGTCTCTCAAATTGATCTTTATGCATCTCACTTGTAACATTATTAGCTACTTTGAATAAAAAAACAATGTCAAAAGTTAAATAATTTAAAATCAATAGCATAATTTACTTGCATTGAAGATACAAGAAATAATAGTTGAATGTGATAAAATTAAATTACAATAATTTATAATTATTACATGGTAAATTTTCTAAAATTTAAGCATTTTCTTGTGATTGTAGATGTTGAAAATTGTTATTAAAATAAAATTGAGAAGAAAGGAGTGTTTCATCTGAATCCGTTATCTCTGAAATAGTTGAACCCATTTGTAATAATGGTGTTATTTTTCTATTAATATCTCTTTGTTTCTTTTTTTTAGCCATTATTTGCAATAAAAAGAATAAAAAAAATAATAGCTACTTCAATTTTTATAACATATGTATTAATAGGTGCCGCATTAAAAAATTAAAAAAATAATTTTAAAACAAAAATCTCATATACCGAGTAAGATGGGCTTGTTTGTTCACCATCTAATATGTTATCTCAATGAAGACAATTTTAACAAATTTGTATGGGTGCATTTAACAATGGAATAACATGTTATATTAGGAATGCCAATAAAAAACACACATAGGGACATACGTACCAAGTCCATGGTTATTTTTAGACTTCCAAGAATTCCAAGAATGCTTAAAACAACAAAGCACACATCTATAATTTCATTCCCATATGTGTGCACTCAAAGTAAAAAATTAAACTATTACCTACCATGACTCTGATAATCTCTGAATCCGCCCTTGTTAATCTAATGCAAGTTGAAAACTGAGAATGAGGAGGAAGACCAAAGGTTTATTTGAAGTAAAATTTATTTCTGCTATCTGGGTATTAGTTTTTTAATTGGCACCATATTTTTTATTAGCGTCTAAAATTAGATGTCCCTAAAGCTCTAGTAATTTTTTCTTGTATATTAAACTGTCCCCTATTGATAAAACTAAAAAGAATAGGAGATGTTTATTGAATTCATCTCCTATTTTTTTACTAGATTTTTTAGGGGATCATTAATTTTATTTTGTTCTCTATAATTGTTTCCTAATTTCTCTTTTTTTTTAGTGTAAAAAATGAGCTAAAATCGCAGCAATTAAAAAAGTTAAAAAAATTTTAGACCAATAGACCTTAATTAAATTATAAATTTTGATAAATTTTATATAATGAATATTAAAATAATATATTTTTAAAATTTGAAAATATTAGATAGATTTATACTTAGAGTGGTTCCTAAAAGATAAGTAAAATGGGATCTGAAGCATTTTTATTTGGAGGGTGAAAGAGGGACTATACCTAGATTTTAGAGACAAGTGCAATTTTAATTATGTGATTTTACATTATCGCAAAATTAGTCTTGTGGTTTTTTCAACATTTAAGTACTTTTGTTACATTTTATTATATTTTTTAATAAATATTGTTTAAAATATATTTTTTAATATAAAAAAAATATAAACTTTTGATACTAATTAAAATCATATAATAAACAATATATCATTAAACTACCTACAATAACTCAAAACAAATCAATTTAGATATATTTTTAATTTTATTATGAATAAAAAGAAATAATTTTTGAAATAAATTTATAACATTTTAAAAAATAACCAATTGGTTAGATTGATCATAACTCATATATAAAATTTAATATTATATTAATGTTTTCTCATAAAATAATAATAATATTAGTTATAAAGGTACTAAAATATAAAAAATATGAAATACATTATATTTAAATGTTAAAAAAATATTTGTTAAAAAGTAAAACTACAAAATCAAAATTGTATTTAACCTTAAATTTTAAAATTAGAGTAAAAGAAAGCACGAAGTCCAGAGGATACAGGAACCATAGTTTGTTGTTGAAAGAGCTCTTGGTGTTGAGATTCAAAGGGAAAAGATGGCATGCTACCATAACCGACATTTAAACATTATCGATATTTGTTTGAAGGAACAAAATGTTAAGCTTAATATATAAAGAGCTCTTAATGTAGTACAAATTAAGGTTTTCATGTCATGTACCAAAAACACCACAAGAATAATTTGAATGTGATATTGAAAATTGAAGTTGTTTTGGGCTAAATACTTGCTATAGAAGGGCTGCCTTTTCTCTTCAAAATATCAATTTTTTTTTCGAACAAATTCAAAATATCAATTACAACATACTAATTGCTGAACTTTACATAAAGTTTACCCAAAAAGAAAGAAAAAAATCATTATATCCGTGCATGCTTAACTTAGTGGTTAAATACTCTCACGGACACTATAAGATTTTAGGTTCAAGACCTTACTCATTTCCTTTTCTATTTTATACTTGGTAAAAAAAAAAAGTAAAATTCATTATAGAATAATATCATATATCCTTGTTTTTTAACAAAGAATTACTATCTAGTACTCGTAAAACTGGAGCACAAAGAATAAATTAAATATGTGGATGATCATAAAAGCATGTTTAATTTTTGTTTAAGTTATATTTTAATTGTAATTTATCAGGGTCCATCAGTATTGCATCTGCAACATGTATGTTTTTCCTATCTTCTGAATCCATGGCTAGATTTTTTTTTTTGATGTTGAATCCATGGCTAGATTCAGACAAGGCAATAAGTTGTTATTGTGGGAGTCCCACGTTTCCCTCTTAGTGTTAGGGACAAACAAAAAGAGTTTACTATTAAATGGTTGACTCGTTGACCTAAAACAGAACAAGTAAAACGCGTCCATCCAATTATTATTTGCTTGCTTTACGTTGTCACTATTCACAATTTCCTCGCAATCTCGTTGCATTTTTTTTTTTGTTTGATTCTTTCTCTATTTTACAATTTTTGAATTTGGTAGGTAAGGGTACCAAAATTTAGAAATTTGTAATTAGTCCAGTATATTAAATTCACTAATATATATATATATATATATATATTATTAAATAAAAATGAAATACTATATATCATTAATCTAACTATTAAACTAAATATATTTTATTTATGAAAAATATTTTATTTTTGAAAAATATTTTTTAAAGAAAATATTTTTTAAAGAAAATATTTTTCAAATAAAATATTTTTTTATGTTTAGTTGCAACAATAAATAAGAAAAAAATACATTGAAAAATAAAAGAAAAAGTAATAAATTAGAGATAACATATTAAAAAGGTATTGAAAAATATTTTTCCATCCTTAAAATGGGAAGACATTAGAAAAGTATTGAAAAATGTTTTCCTATCCTTAAAATTGAAAAATATTTTTTCTTATTTTAAAATAATTTTCTTTTGACGAGTACATTATTTTTCTTTTACTTATTTTTCTAGGTAATTTAAATATTAAAAAATAAGGAAAAATATTTTTCGCAAACAAAGCCTAAATATAAATATTTTTTTCAAAAAAATTTATCCTATTATTCATCCTCTGAATTTTTTAACATTAAATTATTATATGGTTTTCAATTGTTATCCCATTCTATGTTATATATGTATGGATGTGGTCCAATTTTAATTTTTTTTAAATCACTGAAACCTAAAACACTTATGATTTCTAAACAATTTAATTCGATTTAAGCAGAATTATATGAGTAAAAAAAAAATCTTTTAATGACTTTAATTTTTGATGAGCAATGGGAACAATCTATTTAATAAATTAAATTAAAAGTTATTGTGACTAATAATTAACTCATAATGCAAGATTGTACTGTCATTCTTCACGTGATAAACAGAATCATGCATTTGATTTAATTTAATTTCTCAAATTACAACAATACAAAAAGTTAAAAAGCATGCAATTGCCATTAGCATATATTGCATCCCAGCTCATCCTCCATGATCATGTCTATAATAGTATAATGGAAGACTTTGAGCTGCCATTGCTTACTTCTCATGTTTCTTTGACTTTAGATGCCAACAAATACTTCACTTCCCATGCATGCACATTATCACATCAATCAAAGCTTGCTTAACTTGAGTTCAATAATGGAGAGATTTTCTAGTTCTTCATCAACTCAAAGATTCATTATAATTATGTGCTTCTTCTTGGCATCCATGTTCGCTACCACTTTGGTGCAAGGCCAAGCTACCCGTGCTGGATTCTACTCTTCTATTTGTCCTAAAGCTGAATCCATTGTACGCTCCATAGTTCAAACTCATTTCAAAAATAACCCCGCAATTGCTCCTGGCCTCCTCAGGATGCATTTCCATGATTGTTTTGTTCAAGGCTGCGATGCTTCTATCCTCATCAATGGATCCAACACAGAGAAAACAGCCGGGCCAAATCTTGGGTTGAGAGGATATGAAGTTATTGACGATGCCAAGACTCAGCTTGAAGCTGCATGCCCCGAAACTGTTTCTTGCGCTGATATTCTTGCACTTGCGGCCCGTGACTCTGTTGTTCTGGTAATTATCTACCTACATATATATCGTTCAACAAATAGTAATATTGAAATTGAACGTGTAAATTAATTAATTGACCTGGTGTGTGCCCCTCTGAACTTGCAGGCTGGTGGAAGAAGTTGGCAGGTGCCTACTGGACGTAAAGATGGTCGTGTGTCGTTGGCATCCGAAACTAATGCTTTGCTTGGCTTCACTGAGTCCATTGATTCACAAAAGCAAAAGTTTGCTGCTAAGGGCCTTAACACACAAGATCTTGTCGCACTCGTTGGTGAGTATATTAATGTTAAAAATCAGATTTGGATCACTCGAAGCTACGAAACACCTACACTTCAAATAGGGTGGAGTATTCGTATGGAAAATTTTTTAGATACTAATACGCGTTTGACACAGCCTGACATGTGTCTTATTATTTTATTTTTAGAATACAAAGAGAACACAACTGGAACATGTGAAGGACACGACATAACACTTTTAAAACACGGCGGGACACTTTTTAGTTCCATTTTTATATAATTTAATTTAATTTAATTTATTTATTTATAATTTAATTCGTTTAATTTAATATTTAATTTAATAATATATTTAATTGGTCACTTTTTATCTTTGCTTTATGTATGATAATGATAGATAATTTATTAAATGATTATATTAAGTGTTTAAATTTTATGAAGTTTTTGTTTTATCACACTAGTTTTATTTTTTAATAAATCATTTTTCTATAATAGAATATAATATACATTATATATATATATATATATATACTTATCTCATCCGTATCGTGTTCTTAAATTTTAAAAATCGTTGTATCATCGTATCTGTATCGAATCATATCCGTATATGTACTTCTTAGCTCGTGAGTCAAAAGTCACATCTTTCAACTCTACATACCAGCTAGCTAGGTAGGCTAATTTACATAACAGTTTCTTGCCAACTGCCACTAAAACTGATACATTCGTTGAAGTGTAAAGAGTTTGGATCCTTAAGTGAGGTATCAAATACGAGTTCTATTCAAATTAGTCAAGGCGTTTGTAACTATCTAATATCCAAAATAATTACTAAAAAAAAAAACTGAACTTCGCGAAATTTTTAATGAAAAAATCAATAATCAAAACTGAATTTAATTTTCATTTCAAACAAAGATTACGAACCTGGATCAAGCATTTCCTTTATTTATAATTTCAATACTAACATGTTTCTGAACTTGTTGATGCAGGCGGACACACCATAGGAACTACAGCTTGCCAATTCTTCAGTTACAGATTATATAACACAACCGGAAATGGGTCTGATCCTTCCATCAACACATCCTTCTTGCCTCAATTACAAGCACTCTGTCCACAAAATGGTGATGGGGCAAAGAGAGTTGCACTAGACACAGGTAGTTCAAACAAGTTCGATACATCTTTCTTCACCAACTTGAGAAATGGAAGAGGAATACTGGAGTCCGATCAAAAATTATGGACAGATGCTTCCACAAGAACCTTTGTGCAACGTTTCTTGGGTGTTGGAGGTTTGGCTGCACTGAACTTCAATGTTGAGTTTAGCAAGTCGATGATCAAGATGAGTAACATTGGGGTGAGGACAGGCACCGATGGTGAAATTCGAAAAATATGCTCTGCAATAAACTGACTCTAATTATTATATTATATATGCACTGTAATTGAAGTTTTTAGCGTAAGCTAATATTAGCTATATGTGTTCTCTGCATGTGCCATTCTTGCCTATTTTATTTTAGGAACGAAAAAAATATTTATAGACCGACTATAAAATAATAAAAAAAGTAAAACAGACCGTAAAATAATAAAAAAATATAACACTTTAAATGATATTATCTCTACTCACAAGAGCATTATCATTTTTAAAAAACATTGCATCATTTACTATTTATTATACACTGTTCATATAGCAGACCAATATATTTACTATATCATGGACACAAATGATAAAAAATTCATTCCAATTAGATAATAATTTATTAGTTAGCAGCTCCATGAATACTACTGTTCATGAAAAGTGAAATTTTCTTTACATCATCTCCTTCTATTCGTATGCTTCCTGTATATGGACAATGATATAATTTTAACCAAAAAATTTATTTTTTAGTGTTAATGGATGTCACATCTATTATTATCCTTCCCAATTTTTAAGTGCCCCATGGTCCTGGGGGCAAAGTTGTATTTAAAAAAAACTGTTCTCTTTTGGCCCGCAGCTACCCCAACTTGCAATATCTAATGTGGTGCTTTATTTTATTAGAGACCATTAAACGATATATTTTAGTTTATATTATATATTTTAATAAAATTAAAATTTTTAATTAAATTTTAAAAATCATCAAAAATGAAAATAAATTAGATACAAAAAAAATATTAATTTTAACATAAAATAAAGAATAAATTTATTAAGAGTTTTATGCCATTCTACGAACTTCAAAAATTAATTTTATTTTTTGTGTAAATATGATTTAATATTTAATAAGTAGTAAATAGATTAATTTATAAAATTTTAATAACATTGATAGTGGAGTGTCAGACTGTAAAAATCTCCATTCAAAAAAAGGCTAAACCGTGAGACATATTTAAATCAGGATAAATATAGAAAATGCACTATATGTGGTTTAGTGTATTTATACTGTTTCTGTGGCATTTTTAAAAAATTAAAAAAAATCTATAATAAATAAAATTAAATTAAACAAGTTCAATAAATTAAATGTTTATAGTATTTACAATATTGTAAATATCGACTATCAAATGAAATCTTCTTTGACATCCAACTCAACAACTGAGTTCCATGATTGTGCACGAGTACTCAGGGAGGAGATAAGACGCTAGAAAATGGCTTTTGATTGAATGGGTATCATTAATCCAATGTTTCTGGTGAGGATGGTTTGAAGGAAGGTGTTCACATGACACATCCTGTTTATTTTCTTCCCTTTATTATATTATAAGTGGTTATGGAGCTGGTGCGATTTCTTTGTCTTCTTACAGGACAGTGGCACCTCCTTGCTGGGAGATGTGGATTGTATTTGAGACACACGCATCATTTTACCGGGGGTCTTCTTCTGATGTGCAATTATCGTGCACATTTTCTTCTCTATTTGTTGACTTTTGCAGAAGCAGACCTTAATTATGTCTGATACAACAATTTAACTGCCGAGATTGTCATAGGAAAAGGAGGAAAAAATAAAAAAACAAAATCTGAACACTATTCCATAAACAAGAAACCCACGTAAACTAGACACACAATCTTTGGTCCATCATCAAGGTCGTAAAGAAGTTCCATAGGTTTCAACTTATTTTAAAGACAACAGTCAAATTAAAACAGTATTCTCTTAGGAGAATAAATTGCAGTCTTCCACAAACCATAAATATGTTGAAATTTGGGTGTATAAAATAATAATATGGCACATAAAAAATAGGATAATAAAATAGTGAATAAAATATTTTCACTAATAATAAAGTTATTATTACAAAAAAATTTGATGCAACCCAAACTAAAAAAAATTATTTTCACACATTTGCTACGGCACTCACTCACTAATACACCACACTCACGTTGCATGAACTACACACTTTGCACTCTTATTTTTTATGCTTTCTCTTGCAAACACAGCACACAACTCACTTTTATTTATTTCACTCAAAACAAGCACACACTCACTTATGATTTTGCTCTTTCTTACTTTGTGCTTGTGACTTATGTATTTTGCTCTCCATCTGGATGACTATTTATAGCCATTCCCATGCGTAAATAAACAAGAAGAAAATTAACAAATATTGCCACACCCATGCTAAGAATTCAACATAAATTTGGTAATTTGTCAACCATCCTGTGCTACCAAATATTTACCTAAATTTGTCAACTAAAATGTGCTACCAAAAATCCAACTAAATTTGGCTAATTTTTGACTTTTGATATTAATAATAATTTTAACACTCCCCCTTATTATTAATATCCTTAATCCATTCCCTTGAAGTCATGTCAAGTTCTTTTCGAAATTCATTTAATTTTTCACTATTAAGACCTTTAATGAAAATGTTTGTCAGTTGTTCCTCTGTTTTCACTTGAGTCACTTTGATCTCCCCTGTTAAAGCTTTTTCGTGAATAAAATGATATTGCACCTCCACGTGCTTTGTTTTGGCATGAAACACTTGGTTCTCAACTAAACAAATGGCTGATTGATTATCACAGTATATTGGTACCGGATAATCCACTGGCTGGTGTAAATTCTCCAACAACTGAACTAACCACGTACTTTTCTGAGCAGCCATCGTTGTCGCACGATACTTAGCTTCTGTTGTTGAAAGTGACACTGTTGGTTGTCTTTTGCTACACCAAGTAACCATCTCAGAACCCAAGCTAAATGCATAACCAGTGGTTGATCTCTGCGTATCATAATCACCAGCATAATCAGCATCGCAATATCCTTCCAACCTGCAGGCTATTTTACTTTTATAAAATAACCCGAGATCAAGTGTTCCTTTAATGTACCTCAAAATTCTCCGAACTGCTTCCAAGTAAGACTTTTTTTAGCGTTTGCATAAATCGGCTGACTACTCCAATTGCAAATGCAATATCTGGCCTTGTCAATATCAAATAGATCAGACTGCCAATAATCTATCGATAGATCATCGAATCCTCCAAATCTTTGCCTTTTGTAATGCTCAATTTAGAGTTCATCTCTGTTGGAAGAGCAAGAGGTTTATAGTCAAACATCCCATACTTTTGAAGAAGACTTCTTGCATATTTCTCCTGACATAGGAATATTCCTTCCTTTGTGTGCTCCACTTCCAATCCAAGAAAGTAATTCAACTCCCTAAGTTCTTTCATCTGAAACCGAACTGATAAATTGTTCTTGGTCTGGCGGATCTCATTAACATCGTCTCTAGTGAGGATGAGATCATCAACATAAACAATAACTATTTCTAGCTTCCTTTCTCGAGGTTTAACAAATAAACTCGAATCAACTGGTGCAATTCTATAGCCACTATGGATGAGAAACTCAACAATCTTGTCATACCAAGCTCTAGGAGCTTGCTTCAATCCGTATAACGGCTTCTTTAACTTGCAAACATACTCGAAATTTTTCTTTTTCTCCCTGGTTGATCTTCTTAACTGTATTGGTGATGTTGCAGATTGTTCTTCTGGCATCTCCACTATTAGTTGATCTTCGACATCTATCTTTTGATACACACTAGTCTGCTATGGCCTTTTTTGAGGTTGAGACTGCATGATAGGCTCTAAACTTTACTGAAATTCTGTTAACTACTCTTCACATTTTTTATGCAATTGTTCTACTTCATTGGAGTGAGGAAGTGTAACATACTCTGGTGTCCACCATGATGATGTCTCATTAAATACAACATTTCATGAGACATAGCATTTTACATTTGTAGGATCACAACATCTCCATCCTTTTTTGTGCTCATCATAGCCCATAAAGATACACCTGATTGCCTTCTTGTCGAACTTGCTACGTAGATGATCAGGTACAAATACATAGCAAACACAGTCAAAAACTTTGAAGTGGTTCACTGTTGGTTTTATACTCCATAACTTCTCAAATGGAGATATGAATCCCATCTTCGGCTGAGGAAGTCTGTTGATTATGTGAGCTGCTGTTCTCATGTACTCGACCTAAAATCTCCCAGGAACATTCTTAGCATGCAACATGCTTCTGCATACTTCAGCAAGATGCTTATTCTTTCTTTCTACAACTCCATTTTGCTGTGGCGTGTCTGGACAAGTCAACTGCCGCCTAATCTTGCACTAGACAAGATAACTTGAGAACTCATTAGAGATGTATTCTCCTCCATTATCATAACGAAGGCACTAAATTTTGCTCCCAACTTCACTTTCAACCATCTGCTTGAATTCTTTAAACTTTGCTAGAGTTTTAGATTTTTCCTTCATGAAATAAACCCAGATATATCTCGAATAGTCATTAATAAATGTCACTATGTAGTGCATGCCATTGATTGACGATTGCTTTACTTTCCTAAATACTTCTGAGTGGATCAACTCTAGTAGTTGTTTGGCTCTAAATGATGACTCCTCATATGAAAGTTAGTGCGCCTTTCCGTATTGACATCCAGCACGAACATCAAGATTAGGTAGCCCTCTTAATGAGGACTTGCTCATCATCATCTTCAACTTATAATAACTGACATGTCCCAACTGTGCATGCCACAAGTCAGTTGTATCACTACCTTTCATCTTCTCCACGTAAGCATCTTCTGCTAACAAGACGTACATGGAATCCATTTTTTGTCCCTCCATTATTGGTGTGTCAATTATTTTAACTTGTTGACAGACCTTGACATATTTGGGGTTGAACACAATATAGTTACCACAACTAGTCAAATTTGAAATTGACAGAAGATTCTTCTTCATGCCTGATACTCTGTACACATCCTCCAACTGCACTTGTTATTAATTTGAACAGGAAGTGATCACTATGTTGCCAATGGGAGTGATTGGTAGCTGCGAGTTATATGCAGTTAACCACAACTCATTTTCCTTTATACTCTGACACATTATGGAGCTTGTTTTTATCTCCTGTCATGTGACTAAAAAAACCAGAATCAAAGATCCAACACTTCTTATAATCAATTCTATGAGAACTAGAAGCACTAGATGCCTGCTCCTCTTGTACTTCTATTGTGGTAGCCATAAGGCTAGGGACTTCCACAATCTCTGAACTGGAACACTCTTCCATTTGCACCGTTTCTACAAACAATGCGTCAGCATCCCACTCTGGTTCATCCTGGTGGTGATTGCTTGCTGTTGATGCATTGCTTTGAACAGTCTTCTTCTTAGACCAGCAATCTCTGGCATAATGTCCTTTCTTACCACAGTTGGAACACTCACCATTCTGACGTCTAACATTCTTAGATTGATGATTGTTGTACTGCTGCCTATATTGAGCTCCCTCTAGTTGGACATTACCTCGTGTCTTTCATCCATTCCTACTACGAGGTAGATTCTTCTTTTTGTTGGTGAAAAGTGCTACCTCTCCAGTATTCAAGGATACTCCAACCATTTGTTTTGCTAGAGTTTCCTGACTTACCAACAAATTCTCTAACTCTTCAATTGAAGGTTGTGTGGGCCAACCTTGAACTGCAACCATGAAACTGTGGTACTAAGGTCGTAGTCCATGAATGATGATTCTCCTCATTCTGCTGCCAATTATTTTAAATGCCTTATCCAACTCAGTAATTTCTCGACATAGGGACTTTACTTTGGTAAAATACTCACTAATTGTTATATCTTTTTGTGAGATAGACATTAGTTCATTTTCCAACAGTTGAAGTCAGACATCATTCCTTTTTGAGAATCGTAGAGCAAGAGAATCTCAAGCTTCTTTTGGTGTGGTAGCATTTCTGATGTGTTCCATCATTTCCTCTTCAATGGTTGTTTTGATGGCAATCATGGCTTTCCCAACTTTAACTCTTCATTTTCTGAGATTGCCATTATTATCATCTGGTGGTGGTGATGTAGTCTCCATCCCAGCAATAATCTCCTAGAGATATTGACCTTGCAAGTATGACTCCATGTAAGTTCTCCACATGCTATAGTTATTATTATTTAATTTTTTAATAACACCGATATTTTCAGATTCTGCCATAGTGACTTGGATTTAGCAGCCTCACGTTTCACCAAGCA